>VXAX01005189.1:41211-142541 GCA_013399835.1 Leptocoma aspasia | reverse complement strand
AAAAAAAAAAAAAAGTTAAAGGTGTGCAGAAGCTGAATGTATCACCAACATAGAGAATTAGGTGAAACTGAAAGTCTCAGACTTCAGGGCCACTCCAATGATCTCTTCAGTGGGCTTTAGATTCAGCATTGCTGTATCTATATTCTGCCAATACAGAGAACTGCATGTGGTTCATTTTCTCCAGACTGCTGTGCCTGAGCAATGCTTTTCATTTTATTTCATAGTCTATGATATAGTTCCTAACTTTAATAACTATCCTACCTTAATCAGTGGATGTAGCTGTCAAATTACTGTTGAAAAAGAGCTAGGAAAAAAGAATAAAGTCATTTATATCCTCAGGTGTGACTCATTTATATCCTCAGGAATTGCTGGGCATTCTGTGGGTAGATTTTGTAACTTTCTGTTTGGTTTTATTCTTGTTAGTCACAGTATAGTAAAAGTTTCTGGCAAGGCACAAAGAGCAGGATCCAGTCATTTTCCTTCTGCTAAAGACTGCTTTGCTCAAGTAGCAAGGAAGAAGCAGGGTATAAAAAAAATAATCTGTAGATTGTGAAAATGATTGATGACAAGTGTGCTGAGCACAGAAACACCTTTATTCAGCAGGGTGCCACACTCAGAAATCCCCTTGCTGTTGAATAACAGCTCATGGCTGCTATCAAGAAAGCCTCTCCCTGCTGGGAAATTTTGAAGCCAGGCAGAAAAGTTCTGTGTCTCGCTACAGAGAAAATGTATATCTGAAATGACAGCTATGACTACACCTTTGAGATAGCTTTCAGGGAAGGAAATAGAGTGCACCTGGGTGTCAGTGCATGAAATAGCATGAGAAATGGAAAGTTATTAATACAAGGTCCTAAATACTTTAATGGGAAGAAAAAAATTACCATCCGTGGATGCTTGTTTCACTTTATTAAAAAGCTTTATTGCTTCAAGGACAGAGGCAAACTGCCATTACTGTGTTTCAGAGGCGGTTCTCATTGTTCAGCAAGCCCATACCCAAACAGAAAGGAAACTGCCTGCTGTTTAGTTAGATAGTTGCCATTTTCATCTTCTTCTAAATCTACAAATAAGTCCAGGGTAGGAACTACAGGAGTAGCTCCTTGCCTGCAGCATGGCCTTTTAATCACATTTCACTCTAAAAAGACATTTCCTACATGAGGTTTTAACTGACATGACAATAATTATGGCTAAACTATACGTGAAACGTTAATTCAACAAGGAACTCTCATTTTAGCCCATCTCAGAGCTTCCATAGAGGGGAAAAAGAATGCAGAGCTGGAGAAAAAGACCTTTATAAATGTGTGTGGATAATAAAATCCATGGCTAGCTTAAAGGAAAAGATGTAAGTAAAGGAAGACAGAGATGCTAAACTGGATCATATGGAACACTTCAAAAGGTACATTCTGAGGAATGTGTTCTGCCACATAAGTTCGAGAATGTACTAAATTCATCAAACAGCTATAAAAATCTTCAGTGAATTATAAAAATCTACCAGATGGAAAAAGGCTAAACAAGAAAGGTCTAAGCTGCTCAAGAGCATAAAGACTTCAAAGGAAGGAATGGCAGAATTTAAGTTAAAATTTTAAAATAAAACACCTTCTGAAGACAAGAAGATGGTCTTTCATTCAGAATCAGAAAAAAAAAAATAAAGGAAAGGCATTACCATGCTCATAACTTCAGAGACAAAACTAAAAAAACCACCATTTATGCAGACATGAAGGAAGGAAATTATTCTCCCTGCCAGATGGCCAATAAAAGGTCTGTGTCTCTTTACATCCTAGAGACGAGATGAAATGTGTGTAGGCCTTGCAACACCTATCATGAGCAAAGTCAGACAGCACAGAGCCTGCTGCCTTGCAGTGACTCAGAATGCCGTGGCGCAGCCCTGAGCAGAAGTGGGGTTTTTAGCAAATCTCCTTGACCCAGCCTAAATTCTCCTGGCAAACAGCAGAGGGGTGGGAACAGCCACGTGTGGGCACGGCTCTGAACGCACGCTTGGGTTTGCTGTTTGTTAAGGTCATTTTCCAGGGAGGGATTCTCTCCAAGCGTATCACCAACATCACTTTCACTCCTATTTTTGGGGCGGGGGAAGTTTCTCTGGAGTCCTGCTGGACTGGAGCAGTGCTGGGGCTGTGTGAGGCACTTGATCCAGCCTGGCTGTTTTACTGAGCACGTTCACAGAAAGCAGCGCATCAAAAGATGAGCGCCAGCACCGCCGGCTTCGCGCGCTTTGTTTGTGACTGGCAATGACGTCCACTGGAAAGCAGTGGGGGATGGATGGGGCTTAAGAGGAAACCCGAGCATTTCCCTTTGTGCACCTCTCAGGATCAGGAGCTTCTCTTCGTTACAGCAGCATGAAACGGCTTTTTCCCAAGTGCACATCAGATAAAAGTATAAAGGTCACTCTTTGATGCGACTTCACAACAGAAATAAAAAAGAGGATAATGCTGAGGGCACACACCTTCCTTCTAGTTATTTCCAACAGCAGACCTGTACTTAGCAAAACCAGACCATTTTCCTTAACCATAGGAACACCCATATTTGTCTCTTAGTTATACACTTGGCATAGAAAACAAAAAAACCCCGCAAAAACCATGTGGATTTTGAACCACACAACGTAGAGAAAGTACAAAATAACATAAAGGTATGCATCCAGTGTTTGAAAATTTTTGTCTGAGAAGAAAATCCTATACAGTGCTCTACATGAGAAATATGGATTAATTATACTGTTTACATTCAAACAACAGCCTATTTTGAATTCAGTATGTTAGGATTTTCAACTATTATAGGCAATACTAAAGTGGTTATTTACCTATATTTGTCATGTAAGATGTTTCATATTGTAAATGCTTTGAGATTGGAGCTTATGGGTGGAAAACAGCTCTTAAGTCATTGCTCAGAAGATAAGGGCAATAATTTTCACGCATAATGACAGCGATGTTAAATGTCTGCACACTTTTGCAGTCCCTTTCACCATTTCATTGTCAATCTCTTATCCCTTATGGCTGTTGAATGCAGTTGCTCTTACAGCTTATACACATGACTGTGAAGTCCTTCCAAGAGGGACTACCCAGTCTCTGCCTTACTCTGTGGTTTGGTTGCCTGCCTGCAGCCCTGAGCTCCCTGCAGGGTCATTCTTCTGCTCCACTTACTGGGGAAAGCTTTCCAGGACAGGTGACTTTTTTTTTTACTTTTTTGTTTTTCCATCTTCCTTGGGAGGGGGGATCCTGAACTTGAACATTAACGGTATCACCAGGTGGCTCTACCAGAGGTATTTTTTGTAACACAGTTTCCTCCCTGTCTGGTAGCTCCGTTAAGAACTGAAAAGCATTTTTTAATTTATATTTTGTCTTCCATTTAGAGCCAGTTCTTTCACAAGTTACATACTCCAAGTCATCTGACATCTCACAGATCTCCTAAATGTGAATGAGGACATAATTTGGCCTCTTCTTTTTAATACAATATATCTGTAACTACAGAAAGCTCAGCTTTCAGACTACAAGCCTCAACATCACAATGGGAATTAAATTTATGTGCAGACCAGTGTGCACCAGTCAGAGAGAAATCACTGCATTGCATTGTCCTAGTGAAAATGCAATGCCTAAGCAGAAATATATTTCAACTTTCTGTATTTAGCAAAAAATGAAACTCCAAACACAATTATCTTCTTACAGGTTTACTACAGAGTCTATTCTTTGAAGCATCAAGAGCAGAATCTTGCAGAAATGACAGGTATGTTAGGTCAAGGTAAATAAATTGTTTGAATGAAAGTGAAAAGAACTGAGAGAAGCTACAAGACAAACAAGTTTGCATTAGAAACAATTTCTACAAGCTTAGAGAGAGATTTGAGCTATCAAAACCAATACAAAATTTTAAAGAGACAAAAATGAAAACCGTGAGTTTTCTCTAATTATTTTAAAACTGGAATCCTAAATCATGTGCTACAGTCCTCAGCCACAGAAACCAACAGTAGAATTCTCAAGAAATTGAGGGCAATTATTTAGCTTGGATAATTCACTGAAAGTCAATTAAAAAGAATGAAAAGGGTAGGTACTAAGAAACTCACAGGAAAAGTAATTTAAGCAGTACTACTGAATATTTCCATCTCTCTTCTTAGATACAATGGGAGTTTATTGATGGCTTTTTATAGTGTCAAATTCCAGTACTTACAAATTTACTTTCTTCTTCTATTTTAAGTTTAAGCCTGTTAAGATCTTGAGTCTTTCATCCAGTTTTTCCACAAGATTTTGGTGTCTTTCAAATGCAAATCTGATTGAAATTAATCACAAGTCAGCATCATTTATTTTGTCAATTGATATCCACTACCCAGTGTATTGCTGAAGAGAAAGAAACAGCTGCAGGGATGAGAATCAAGACTCTATCAACCCCTCAATTGTTGTCAAGTTAGGATTGTGCATGCATTTTTTCTTATAGATCCTTTTCATCTGGTTTGGGGGTATTATTTTTTTCCCATTTAGATATTTAAGGAGTTACATTATACATTAACAATGGCAAAATACTGTCAGCCATCTTTTGTTGCGTGCTAGAGAAAACATCAGAAATCTTGTCTCAGTGCTCCCACATTTTTTAATGTTTGATCAATCCATCAGGATGTTTGACAGTGCACAAGCCTGGCAACACTTTATTGGTGCCAACACAAACATTGTGGCACCTGATGTTCAGAAGTTCTCCTTGACTTGCATCTTACCTAGCACCAGTAACACAGGAGGTTCAGGGTACACATTACCCATAATGCTGTGATATTTCCTACTTCCATTAAGAAGACTAGTTTGGTACAACCACAAATTTGCAAATAAACAGCTGAATGGAATTAGAGGGAAAAAAAGCTTGACGCAGTTTCAACACACAGAAGCAAGGAAAAACCTCAAACACAACAACATTTCTGCAACCTTATGCACAGTTTAAAAGACCATGATCTCTGTAGGCTCACTGAAAAAAAATCAAGCTTTGTCTGCTTGCTCTAAGCCCTCACCCAGACACCTTCCTGAGAAATCCCACCTCCTCTCTCTGATTCCTTTCCAGGGAGGAGAGATGGCTCGGTCTCAGGAAGACAAGTTCACCTGCTTCCTTATTTTTTATTTTCACAGGCATCAGCTAAGGCTCCCAAATGTACAATAGACTTCACTTACACTTATTTCACTTTTCTTTCCCTCCCTTCAAATACACTGTTCTCACAGCTTTATACAAATGGCAGTAAAAGACACCTCTGTCTGCAGCCTGAGCAGCCAGACTTGTAAGCAAACAGACAATCAGAAACTGGTCTCCCACTCTAATGAAAATTCAAGATACTGAACATGGATGGAAATGCTCCAGCTTGCCTGAGAGAGCAGAGCCCCTGAGCTTCCCCAGACCTTCACGGAACACCAAATGCAGGCAAGAACCGGTGGGTAAGCAACTGAGCACAGACGTAGGAAGCAGCCAATGTGTCAGATCAGACATTTTCCTTACTGAAAAATACAACAGGGAGAATGCTACAAGCAGGGATCCTGCAAGACAGATTAATCATTCTGTCTGGAACAACTGTTAACAGCATTCCTGAGCAGAAGCTTTCCATGAAGCGGCCCAGCAGGGAGGAAAGCACGGACCCCGATGGCAGCGAGCTGCAGAGGAATGTCAGAGAGTGTCCTTGCAGTTATGGGCTGGCAACAGAGGGGCTGCTGAATGTGAAAACATCACCAGCACAGGTACGCTAAATGGAGCTGGCCCATGGAAGAAATCTGCTTGTTACTCAGCTCCATTATCACTCACAGAGTAATAAGTAAAATCAAATTCCATTCTGATTCATTTGGCACTCATTCCTGTCTGGGTTTGAATAGCTCAAGTGGTCTCTACTTGAGCTTGTTCTGTTCTCTCCATCACTCCAATTTCAAACTGTTTAAACATGCTCTGAACTTCTGGTGCCATGAAGTTGTCTGCCTTAAGCCAAATTCCTGAAAGCCCTGAGCAGCTGGCAACCACTAGAAAGGCTTCAGAATGCCCAAGATATTATAAAATCACCATGGCCTCTCTTTGGAAACGTAGGCTTGCTTGGAACTGTCTCCAATTTCTATACCTCACCTGAATCATGTAGTGTTAGGAAGGATTATAATTTTAATTAACAGAAAGAACACATACAGATCTAAACAGCTGATCATGAAGCTGTGCTCTGAATAAGTATGCATTAAAAGCTTTTATTGGAAATAAATTGCTTTTGATTTTTTAAAATATATTATCACAGATTTATAACATAATGAATACTCTGGTTTTTGAGGTACAAATCAGTAAGTGTACAGTGAAAGATATAAATAGGTAAGTATGGTGAATTGCACATCAACGTATAATGAAATAGATAGGGACTAGCAGAAGTTCAATAAAGTAATTTTAAACCTTCCACATAAGTTCAATGGTTTTATTTTATAGACATTTAGTATATGATGTTTAACTTTCAGCCTTTAATAAAATGGGTGAAAAATTATTTAAGAAATTACATGGGAAAAATGCAGTTAAATATATGAGGAAAATTATAACTGGTCAAAGATGACTGCAGTGCCCACAAAAGTTGACTGCAATAAATTGCTGGTGAGGCTGGAACTGTGAGTGAGGCAAAGGCTGCCCCTGACCAAATGGGAGCTGCTCACAGTCATGTCATTTGTCTGCTTGTCTGCCTGGCATCACAGTACCGAGCAGAACAAAGCCCAGTGCCACAGCAACGTGCTAAAGTCTCAGAGGGTGACCCCTCCTGAAAATCCATATACATCAGTAAGCTGCAGTTCTGCAGGGAAGTGAAGAGCCAGACAACATCTCTGTTATCCCTGGCCCTACTACACACCCAGAGACTCAACCAGCCATGGGCTCGAAACATCTTACCTTTATTAACAGCAGTCAATATAGATTTAAAGTTGAACTTTTGAATTCAACTAAATGTTGTTAAAACATTTACAGTAGATACAGTCTTTATTTCTAAAGAAGGGCTTCAGAGCTGGCCTCTCTCTGGTCTTTTGTTCTTGCCCTCTTATAACTTCTACATCCTAAATCCTGGTATTAAGATCCTTAAATTACCTCAGGATGAAGACTCCTAATCCCAGACCTTAGGTACCATGGATGCAGTTTTTCCACTTGTGGGATTGTTGGAGATGCAGGTTTCTGCAGAGAATATGTCACGCAGTGAAGTAAGGTGGAGGAGAAAACTAAACTTTGAAGAATGCTTTTTAAAATCAAAGCTTGATAAAAATGTTGTACTGCATATAAGCTAATCACCATCCTTTCACTTTTCTCCCTTCCCAAGTGCAAAGCCATCCTTCCATAAACTGTGTCCTACTCAAACTGGTCACAGGAGCATGTCAGCAAGGCTGCAGGCTTCTGCCTCTGCAAACAAAGATTCCTTCACTGAAAACTTCTTGCATTCATCCATCCATAAAAAGTCACACACACACACTTTTCAGTTTAAAGTACAATATTCCAGATAGTGTAACGCTCCATAAAATAACATGAAAAGCACAATCCTACAAATGAGACCCACCAGCTCCTGAGAAATGGCCTGAACAGCTTCAGAGAAACCAACAGTGTGTTTGCACAACACAGACTTCTTTCTTGCTTTGTATTACAGCATCCTAAGGAGAAAGTCTGATCTTCGTTCATTACTGCTTGGCACCTGTCATTGACATGAGCATCAACTTCAAACAGTAAAATAACGAACAAAAGAGATTTTTTTACAAATACATTAAGCAGTATTACATTTTTAATTGCCATTACCCTATTTAAGTTCTTAAACATTAAAGCAGAAGGATATCAATGCTTTTATTAACACAGACATTTGTGATGCATATGCAAACAACTGCAAAAAAAGGGTCCCAAGCAAAAGTTGCACAATAGAATAACTGAAAGACAGCTTGTTGCATCTCACTTGTTTGAAGGTGGGGAAGCACAGTGAGGAGGCAAGGTGATATTTTAGATTAGAAATACTTTTTTGCAAAAGCCTTGATTTTAAACTTGCATAGTACCTGACATTGCAGGGAACTTGAAGTTCAATAAAGGAAAATGCATGCACATGGGAACATTTTCTTAATTGGACTCTTGAGCTGAAAACTCAGATGTATTTCTAGTAGATGAAATGCTTCATATTAAATGTCAAGATGTATTGAAGAAGTGACACTTAAAAAGAACTGAAGAAAGAAATAAAACTGAAGAAATTTAAGGCAGCGTTTATTAGCTGAAGATATTCTATGCATAGAGCAACTCACATTTTAAAACTAATTTCTGTCTATCTGGGATAATGATTGTGTGCCAGGAGTCAGGAATACAATGCAAAACCAGTATCAGAAGGAGAAAGAAACTTCTACGGAAATAATTTGAAAACACATAACACAGCTCAGAGGAAGACTACTGTCTTCAGCAGGTCTAATTAGCACCAATTGTACTCCATTTCTGGTCTATAAATACACCCTAGGGAATTTTTTGGTTTTGGAAAATAGATCTCTAGAGCCTTATTCAAGTTGCAGTCACTGTCTGGTCCAAGCAGACAACCTGCAAAGCCACAATTGCCGTTCCCCTCCTGTCCCATGCTCCCAGCTCTCTGCCTCCCATCACTGCAGGACCTTTGGGTCCAGCTTGGAGCCCAGCTTCAGGCCCCTCAGCCCCCAGCCTTTCCTCTTAGCTCCCCTCCATTCTTCCATACCACTTGATGGCTTCTGGCTCCTCTCACCCTTTGCAGAGCCCTGAACTTTCTGTCTTACTAAGAGCCTACATTTTCTACAGTGACCCTGGAGGTACTCTGACCTCACTTTTACATCCCTTTTAAAAATTTCTTCCAAAATTTCCACCCATTCAGGGTACCATTATTCTTTTTCTCCAAATCTCTTTCACTCTTCAATTATTTCCTTTTGCTCAGCACCCATTTCAATTCAGCTTCACCAGCTTTCTCTTTTCACCCTGTCAGACACGTTTCACATCCATCTTTCCCAACCCTCCCAACCTCTGTGAAATGACAGAGTTTGTCCTATCGCCTCTGACAAGCTGTCCTCTCAGTTATTGACATCATGGCACCATCACAGCCCCAGATCCAATTCTCCTCCTGCTCCTGTTCTCACGCTGCTGAAGCAGCTCAGGGCTCAGATTTTGCTGGCTTCCTGTGCCTCACATTGACTCTCCTCTTTCTCATCTTTGCCCTTCATCTTTTGGAACACCCCAGATTGATGCTTCTGCTGTCAGCCCTCGTTACCACCACAGCTGCCTCTTACCTGCCACCATGCACATGGTCTGCTGTTCAGACTCAGTTACTAACATTTCACCTGAAAAACTAGCACTCTTCTCAACACGCCTTTCTTGATCAGTAAACTCCTTTGTGAATCCAAAACTGCCTTTTAAAGCCTCATCAATGCCAATTTGAAAAAAACCTCAAATTTATAATTTGCTCACATAGCCTAAATTTCTTTGTCGTTAGTGTTCTTATATCTGGTCATCAGAACTGATGCAGCTAAATAGGTATAGATCCTTTTTGCCAGTCCCAGATTTTTTTTTCTTCCTATTTTGAATATCTTTAGCATCTGAGAAGTGCAATTTATCTTTTTTCTTCTTCTCAACTAAGCAGTGCTCAGGAAAGTCAAGGAAAGTCAAAACTAGAACTCTTACTGTTACTTAACAAAAGACTTCGATATTACTACAGATTTACACTCCTATTGCTGGAAATGACAAAGTGCAGAAAAAAAGAGTAAAGATAAAAAAAGCAAGGAAATACAAACCAAACTGTAGGCTGCACCAGGATCAAGGGTGGCTTTGGAGATTGGGAACCTGCAATTCCCCTGCCTGCACAGACAGTCTTCCTGTCTTTTTCTCAAGTTCTCAGTCTTTGCAGAAAAGTTGCCCTTATGATTTTATCTCTCACTGGGTTCTGGGGACAGTATATCCCAAACATTCCTCTCTCATTTTCCTTCTCCATTCCAGTATATCACAATTTAAAGAAGATTGAAACAGGCTCAATAGTAGTTCAGGTTCAATTGAACTTCCAAACAGAGCAGATTACTTTTATATAGAAAAATGAAGCCACAAATTATGTAGATTTATTTTAAAAGTGTCCATCCCAAGCAGAGGGAAATAAACCCACTGGCATGTGGGGGTTAGCAATGTGCAGATCAATGCTCCATGAGGATATTTGGCACTGTTTATACCAAAGATAGGTGTATATTAACTATGTATTTGCTTGAAGGAAGCCAAATATCAGACTTCCAGGTAAGGATTTATACAATGCTCTTACATACAAAGATTCAGAAGAAAAAACTAAATTTAAAGAACTAAATTCTCTCTCCTGTTCATATTAATTCTCCAGCTCCATGCTGGAAGAACAACTGGAAATCTGGATGCTCACAGGAGCTCTTTCCAGGATTCATCACTGGACGTAGCACAAGAAGATACCTACAACAGGATTTTCAGGCTCAGTGTTTTATCTTCAAGTCAAATTGAAATTCTTTTCCTAGAGGTGAAACTGGTTTGTACACAGGAAGACACCAAAACTTCCCATAAAGCTGTGACATAGCATATACAGAATTGTAACAAGAACAGTGAATATGCTTGGCATTAATTTCACCAAGTCACTTCTGGGTCAGTTTGGCTGTAAAGCTGTGATTTCAAATGGAATCTGCTCTCAACAGGAACATTTACTCTCTTGAAAAACTCTCCCTTGACTACAAGCTTTTAAAAAAACGTTAAGGAAAATACTACGGAAAAATGCTGGGTTTGTAAAACCAAGAGACTGATACTGACAAGAAAATAGGAGAGCTCTTATTTCTCAGGACACAGGTATCAAAGTCAATCTGAAAATGAAAGAATTATCTCTCAAATACTAATCAGCCAGGATCATGTAGTACCTTAGTGGAATTATTTAATTTTGTGTTTAACAGCTTTTATCAGTGCCAGAGCATACTGGGACCATAAAACAACTTTGCTCTTGGGAGAATTCCCCACAGCTGGCTACTCCAAGGCTGCGTGCACAGCCACATGGAATCCAGCCCATCCACAGGAAAGATATGAGATGGGATACAGCTCTGAACCTGGCTGGGGTGGCAATTCAACTCTGCTGTAAAAAGCACTCATCTATTTCTCTGACTTTATATAAATATTCTGGTTTAAAACAAATTTTTTTTCTTTTAAAGCTGATATAGTTTGTAGCTCTGTCCAAGAACAATTTTTTTCCTAACCTGCAATAAATACTGATAGCTGTTTTTTATTCTAAACTTAACAACGTTTAAATCAGAAATAATTAAAAATCTGATACATGAAGTTACAATTTTAATTGTAATAACATTTCACTTCTAAGCAGATTATTTCCCAAAGGCCACTCGTGTAAGTATGAAATGTGCTCATATTCCATAATTTTATAAAAAATTAATAATTTTTTAAAAATCTGTACTTTAAGTGGAATGTTAAGCATAATCAGTCTAGTGCTTTGCCCATTATCTTGTGTGTCCTATGAAGATACACGTGATGTGAGGAAGAATTTTTTTCCAGCCCCATCACTGTTTTGTTGTGCATCAGCAGCCATGCTTACGCCATTTGTATGTGTAGGTAGCATGGGAGCTGTCACTATAATTGCATTTTTCAGAGAGGGCCCCAATGATTATTTGCATTTTCACTTGCAAGACAACACAGGGAGGGAAGTCTGCCTTTGGAGAGCGCACAGGAGGAGAGTCTGACCCTCCCTGGTGGAGGGAGAGCAGAGGTGAGGACAGATGTGTCCCTGTGAACGTCGGTGCCATTCTGTGGATGCCACCTGAGGCAGCCAGGGGAACCAGCAAGCTCCCCCTGGGCTTTGCTGCCTGGCTGAGATCCCGAGGTGTGAGATAAGTGCTGCCTTCAGCCAACAAAACACTGGCAATTTCAGAGGCTGAGGATTCCTCCTATACCATTGGCATCACAGGGATTTCTGAACTTTGATGCGGAGACCTTGTTTGGCTGTTTCTTCAAAAGCAAAAGGCTCACAGTCCTTTTTCTCTTCCCTTGCACATGGCTCAGAGCCTTTTGTGAGAGAAAAACCTAATTAGGTCCTTCTGCAACACTTTATAATTGAGATCTTTTCTGAGATGATCCTCGAGACTCCCAATCATATTTCATTCCTATTTATCAGTAACATGTTTGCTAATGCATTACATGGCACCATTAGCATCTATATACTCTGAGATTAGTCAGTGTTTCCATTAGGGAATTATAACTCATCCTTACAATTTGATTCCAGACAGAATTGTAGCTTTCAGCATCAGAGCCCGGAGTGATTTAAATAATGGAATTGGGCTATAAAATCTGTTTAGTTCCCAGTGTATATTTTATATTTGAAGCGAAATGCAAAAATATTGAAAGATTTTAAATTGGGCTATTGCAAAGCACATTTAGGATGCAGTTTTACTGATATCAAAGATTGCTGCATTTGTGCATTTATCTTCTTTTAAATAATGGTATTCTTATGTTGAGCATTCTACAAATACTTTTCTCAAAATGAAATTTCACAAAAATACTTACAATATGGGATTGCACATCCATCTATCACTATACAGATAACTAATGCCATTACCTGGGTGGTTGATAAAAGAATATTTTGAACATTTAATGGCTGTGAAATTCTGAAGAATATGTAGGGAGCTCTGATATTTTTCAGTCAACAGAACTAAACCATCACATTGTATCAAAGACAGCATTTTACATTCAGGAAACAGCTTTTTACAGAAGAAAGATGGGAGGGCCAGGAAACTTATTTCATAAATGAACAGCAATATTTGACTGAGGTTTTCCAAATTGTATGCTTAAACACAGGTTTTAAATGCCCAGATATGCATCACTCTTTCTACACGTGATGGGAAAGAAGTGACGTGTCCCAGGGAGAATCCCAGATGTTTTTGCTGCTCTTTTCAGTAAATGTTGGTATCCATGGATAAACCCTCCTTTGATTTATAATTAACTCTGATTCTACGACCTATTTAAAACAATGTACGTAACACACACCCTTCCCAATTGGCTTTATTCTTTTATTCTGGCTTCAATCAAGTTTTCTAAAATTATTGGTTTATTACATCATTGAACTCATCAGATTTCATATATCTATCACAGAATCACAGAGTCTGGAAGGGCCTCCAGAAGTCATTTAGTCCAACCTCATGTTCCAAGCAGGGCCCCTTAGATAAGGCTGCTCTGGGATGCATCCAGGCAATCGAACCCTCAAGAGTTCAACTCACCACCAAAACCTCTGTGAAAAGCATCTTCCAGTACCTGACAATACTGACAATATTTTTTTTTTTAATCTAATCAGAACTTCCTATCTCCACTGCCTTTTTTCCCTAGCACTGAGCACTTCTGGGAAGAGCCTGTCTCTGTGTCCTCTAGACTGCCCTGTTAGGGAGTTGAAAACAGAAGTGTGTCCTCCCTTATGTTCTTAAAGCTGACCAAGGCTCTCCTCAAGAATTGCATCTTTCAGATCCCTGACTGCACTGACAACCCTCAGCTGGGCTCACTCACTTGTATCAAAGCCCTACTTGTACTGGGCAGGCCAAAACTGGATACAGGCCAATGGAAATCCCAACAGGAGTCATGGCCTACAAGTGGAAAAAATGCTGCAGTGAATTCACTTTTCTTTTTACAGACCTACTGTATTATATTTATAATGTACTATTTCAAATTTATGCTTATATTTACAATATTTATAGTAAGTATTTTTTTAAATAGAGCTTGTATTATGATTTGCTAAATGCAACACATGGATTAAAACAGTTAAATATTTGCTATACATCCTCAAGAACACTGGCAAGCAAAATGATTGAAGTGTCTTCCAAGGGGAAGTAAATGTGGCATTCTTACTACTAAAAATTTTAATTTAGCATTAAAAACTCTTATGCTGTAACTTTAGAAAGCAGCACTAAAGAACAAATGTCCACTAAACTAGTCAAGAGAAGAACAAAAAATTAAATAGACAAAAAAGAGTTGCTATGTTACAGTTTGGAATGTCACAACATTTAATTTGTTTAGATTTCCAAGAATCCCTTACACATTTGCCTTACAGAGCTAATCCTGTTATAAAATTTATGATGTTTTATAAGGACATTCAGGTTCCAGGAGTCATACACAAGTAACAAAACTGCAGAGACAGAAATTATTACCGAAGTACCACGACGATTATCACCGTCTGAACACAAAGATGACAATCACATTATGCTGCAGGGATTATTCTGCAGCACAGGATGAGAAAGTCCCCAAGACTATTATGACAAAGCAAAGGATGAGATGCAAACATGAAAAGATGTGTTATTTCCATTTGACAAAAGTAGGAGACAGGATGCCACGCACTGCAATAAATTGCCTAAGGCAACACGTGAAGATACACGTGCTGAAACCAAATCTTCTGAAGCCCAGACTTGCATTTTATGGCCATCCAAGAGGTCTGGTTTCAGTTTCTGTGCATTAATCCACCCTCTGAATGCCATGCTTCTTCCTCCACTTAATCAAATGAGAACCTGGACTGACTTTACAGTGTATTTATGAACTGGCAGCTCTCTCCTGCACCCACAGAACATGACAGTGGTGAGGGGCCCTAGGAGAAGCTGGGGCATGTGGCAAGGCTGCACCAGGTGAAGAAGGACATGGCACAGCATTCCTGAGTCTGGGAATGTTAGAAGGCTCCTTCCTGGGGCTGCACCAACAGGGAGACAGAGCCACCCACCTCCAAACAACAAAGAGCTGCTCAGCCTCACCTGAGCCCTGTTCCCTCCTGCTGTGCTCACTGCCTGTCCCTCTTCCTGAGCCACCCATCCAACACCCTGACCACCACAAAAACAGATGATTTATCTTCTCTCCTAACCTTCTACCAACTGACTGCCCACTGACCCACTCCCCTCTCCAGAAGTGTCAAGAACATGGTTTTGTTCCCTTCAAACGTCTTTGTAAATCTCTCTAGATCTGCTGTCAACTATGCAATATATGTACATTTATATAAACATACACACATGAAGCCTGCAGCGTATATAACAACCAATACATTTGGTACAGGTAGAAAAAAAAAAGGCTACAGAAATACTAATTCTAGCCTGTGCTATTAAAAATACCCTTCAGATATTCTACTATGGCATAGCACTGTGAAAAAAACCTCACAGATCTTCCTTTCAGTGTGTTCCAGAACTTCACATGTTCCATAGTATACCTTTCTATATCCCGAAACTAAGAAGAGACAAAGTAAAACCTATTACTACATAATTACTCCTTTTTTAATATTTACAGCGAGAAAGATGGAAAATTGAAAAAAAACCCAAACAAATCCACCACAGACACAGATTTCAAACTGAGTATGCACATAAGTAGTTTCTATTTAGACTTCAATGTCACATTACAGAAGTTAGGTAGTTGCAGAAGGAAGCCCTGCAGACCGCTTTTGTACCAAGTATGAAAGGAGAGGTAAAAAAAAGTTGCAATGAACAAAACCAGCATGATGATACCCATTAGTGCATCTGCTGCTCCACTGCTGCACGTGCCATGTAGCCAAGCTCAGACACAAAAACCTGTAAAGTATTTAGTGGGTTTCCACTGGCTACAAATTTTACCCCTAATCTGGCATGTCTTTGAAATTAAAGCTATTATTACACCCCAATGGTCAGATATTATAATTTGGGTGTTGCAGTTAAGTCACAAAATCAGCCTTCATCCACTGTTCTTGTCATTGCCCTAGTACCATGCACATAATCACAACTCTTATTCATGTCAGTAGCAGCAGTGGTTGTAAAATACTGAAAGACATAATGTTAATTGATTTTAAGCTGATTAAAGGGAGAATACAGCATGAGTTCATTCCTTGTTTTATCTTCTCTTTGTGTTTCCATTTGAACACAAGTGGAGAAAATATAATATTTTCTCTATCCACAGTAATGAAATATTTTTACTCTGTGGAAAAAATGAGTACAATGTTTGCATTAGATATAGTGTTATTTTCAGTCATAAATGGATTTAATTTCACCAAGTGATTTGTTAAATTTTTAAACCTGGAGGAGGCTGTTGCCATTCAAAAACTGCATTAGACAAGGCAGCATCTCTTTCTTTATTATTCATTCAATAGCCTGGAAGACTATTGCATTTCCAAAGGCTGATGCTGTGTCAGGAGCTGAAGCATCCAGTGGGATTGCAAACGTGCTGTGACGGGCAGAGCTGGGCAGGGATGAGCTAGGGAGAGAGAGGATGGCAAACAAAGGCACTCTGGTTCCTCCCTGTCCCCTGCCCACTCCCCACCTTCCCTGTGCCTGGCATTTGTCCAGCCCATGAGAAGAGAGGTTCCCCCAAGGAGCTCCTTGATGCCTGGCTCCATGCCTTTGGGATGCCATGGGCTTCCTGAGGCAGCCAGGCCACAGAGCAGTTAGTGCACAGTTCCAGGGGTGAGCAGCAGCTGAGCAGTGGTGCTGACTGCTCATGGGGCATCCTGAACACCTTCCATCCACCAGAATTTCAACAGCTTTGGGCTGCTACAGCCTCCTCTCTCACATAATCATGTGCCACAACCATCCCCCCGGGAGCAGAATTCAGTGCTAGGAGAAGCAATAGCAGAACATGGCAAATAAAATGCAAGTACTTTTTTTTCCCTCATTAATAATGATACACGTAAAGGAATAGTGTCAAAATTGTTTCTCATTTGAGGAATATATAGTTTGCCTCACCTTTGACAGTGTTAAATAGCCATCTCAGTCTTTTCAATTAACATTATGATAGCAGTTATCAAAAACCACTTTGGGTACAAACAAAATAAGAATTGGATAAGAACTACCAGCAATTAACAAAATAAAGTTCCATATATAAAAGAAAAATTTAAACTGTGATTATACTAGTAAAGACAATTGCTTATCAGTGTCTATGACAGATGTTTAAAGTAGATTTTACACAGTAAACCAGTAATAGATACTGTAATTATTGGGAAAAAAATTGCTTTATCAATTATATTCCCAGATGTTTGCAGCATGTGTATATGATCCACAGCAAGATATTGCTGATGCTGAAAGCAAAACAGACTCTACAAGGAGGTCCTAGGAGAGTAAAGAGTAGACACATCCAAATATGCTTTTACTCCACTTACAAATGAAGTGGAGAGATGAGACCTTTCATATTTCCAGCTAAATGACAGACAAAATGACCCTGAAATATTCTGCTAGATGGTAGAGTCCCCTGCATTTCAGAGGCAAGGTGGACAAACCCCCAAACCGGTTAGCTCCAGCACCATATTGCTCACACTGAGGTTGTTCCGTGGCACCAAACACAAACACATCCATGGCAAGACCAATCTTAAGATGTTCAGGGTTCAAGTGCCTTGGGTATTCTGAGATGCAAAAATGTCCTGAATTCACTCAGAAATCGTGTCCTGAAAAACAGCCCCCCAAAGAGCTGAAAATGAAAAGCCTTCCTGTCCCTTGTGCTGACCTAATGCCACATGTGACACCAACACCCAGGGTTTTTTGGTGACACCTTCTTGTTTGGGCTCTCCCTATTTTTTACCTCAGTTGCCCCTTCCTCAAGAGGTAGTGAGAATTAATTACACAGTGATGACATACTAGCTGAAGACAGCCCAGAACATGGAAATAAGCATTAGGTAAGAATACATTAAAAATATTAGTTATAAATCATGTAGCAGTCTCTGCAGAGCACTGAGCAGTATTGAAAACTGAGGCTATTTAGAACCAGAGGAATAAAAGAGTTAGCTCAGGCAAGTTTGTGTTACCTTCTTTCAGGCAGAATTCTTTAGTGAACTGAACGCTCAGTACATATTTGGATTTTTGGTCAAGAGGGACTGGTACAACAGGCCTGTACAGGCCAGGACAGTGACTTCATAATTTGGTATACCCACCAGAGAATTCAAAAGACTAAGAGCACCTGCAGTATTTCTAAGTGACTTCCTATGTTTGGCTCAACTGGCTTACACTGAAGATAAAACCAACAGAAGTTATTAGTTTTGTTTGCATTCCAGTTGATAAACAAAAGTTCTATTTGTATTTGAATAAATCATACATCATGAATTATGAAATTATACAACGTTGGAATGATGAAAACCATTGATTTCTGTCTCTGCCTAAGGGCAGACAGAAAGAACAGAAAAATGAGATTTATAGCGTATTCACTAGGAATACTTCAAAAACGATGTACATTTTTCCTGTGAGAGCAGATCAATACAATAATTTTATTTTTAAGCTAAGACATGGGTAGAGCTAGGACAGCCTTATCTCTTATCTGTCTAGTCTCACACATATGCAATGATATTCACATAATGTCTACACCAGCAAGATACAGTTTTTGAAAATATAACACTTCACTGAGCTCCTGGCAGCACAGATCACATTTCTGCACTACATCTTGCACTTAGCACAAGCATCCTGGGGCGAAGTGACATTTGCCTTCTTCACTCTACAAAAGAAAATGCTACTTTACTTCAAACAATTAACGGCATGTTGTGAAGGACTGATTGAAAAACATACACTTTCAATTTTATACGCAATATGGAAAAAGATGGAAAAGTACTTCTAAAAGGGTCTAAGCTCTTCCCTAGGAGGAAAAGGCGCACCAAAATCAATGTGTCGGGGATTTTTGGCATGGCTTTTTTATTAGGCTAATAAACAGGCCTGCGGGAGAGCCTGCCACTAGGTCTGTCTGTCTGTGCCCAGCCCTGGGGAACACACCCCTCTTAGCATCATCACACTGAGAGTGGACACCACATTCAAAAGGGGCACACACACATCCCCCCTGGGATATGCAAGGCTGCAGTGGGGAAACACGAAGCATTAAGACTAATATGGCATGAATTTGAGCTGCACATGGTCAGTGTCTTAGGAGAGGCACGAGAAGGAGCTGCCAACTTCCGCACTGGGCAGAAGGATATGTCTAATCTTATTGATAATGCTCCTGCAGCCATCGCAGCCTCGGGACAGGATTGAGCCAGAGTCTGCAGGGGAAGGGAATATCATTCTTTAGATCAACAAATGCAGCTGAGGAGTAGACAAGCTGTCAGATACACAAGAGTTTTTCTGCTTCTGTTGGAAACCAAAATGACGGACTCGGGAGCGATGTTATTCTTATGGACATTTACAGTCTCACCTATCTTGGTCCTTTCCCCACAATCCCTTCAATGTTCCTTAGGAGATAACTTATCTGCTTTCTCTCCTGTACAAATAACTGCTTTCCCTGTAACTTCACTTTCCTTCCCTTAATTATTCAGTTAGCAGCAACTTTTTTTCTCTCTACCACATCCACTTAAAACTCACATGCAATTTGTTCTCAACTTCCATTAGCTAAGAAGCTTAATGCTATTCTTCCATAAGAGTAGGGTGTGCCTGAAAGCTCATCCACCTTTTTTCCAGGCATCCCAGACTCCAAGAGGGAAAACAGCTGCAGAGTCTGGAGATGCTTTTGCTGTTCATCCTCCTTTCCTCAGAGAAGAAACTGGTTTTGCGAGGCACAGATGCAGTAATGTTGCAGAGAGTAAATGAAATTTTATGGCCAGGAAGTTTACAGGTAAAGGCCACATATTGTTAATCATTAATTGGCTGTTAAGGTGCATTTACCGGTTGCTAGAAATTCTTCTTTATAAATATAATGAGGGTCCTTAAATAGAATTTATAAACAGAACAAGCAATTAAACATATACACACAGAGACTATGCCTACATTGTCTTTGAAGTCAAGGCTGCTTGGTGGAGACAGAGAATTTAATTGCTTGTATTTAGGAAAGAAGGCAACATTTCTAGGTGAGCACTGTGATTCACCATTATCTTTAGTATTTACAGTCCCATATCTAATAAAAAAATTGTGCATAGTTTACCACTGATGGACATAGAGATACAATCCCATTTTTCATGCCAGTTCACAATCATCTGAACAAAACAGAAAACATATGCTTTCATAAAATACACTGAAAAAGGTTCACTTATTTCAGCAGGATAAATATTAGATCTTATTTGTATTTTACATGGAACTACATGTAAAAATAGACCATTCTCTTTTGGAAGTTTTGAGGACAGCAGTTACAATTGTAAATATATCACACTGTTCTCAGTTCTACAAAGTTAAACTTTAGTTCAACAAAAGAACAATCCTTACATAAGTTTTGATGCCTCCCATTTAAAATGAAAGAAAAGATTTTGTGCGGTATCAACATTAACAATTCTAGCAGGTATTTCATGAGTTTTGAATTTCAGACTAAAATAGGATTCAAGTAATCACAGGACTGGCTCAGAATGATTAACACAATATGCAACTCTTTCTTTGAAGAACAAAGAATATTCTGCATGTACCTTTCATATCCCTACAGCACTGTATTTTCCACATGGCTACATTATCACACTATATACAACTAATCATACACAATACTGCAGCACAGGAACTAACTCAATGAAATTCTAGACTCAGGTGAAAGAACTAGAAAGGTGTGTCTGTGCAGAGTCCTGCCCTGCCACTTCCCAGGAAGGGGACAGGACGAGCCTCACTGACACCTCTCATGCCTTTGGGAGAGGAACCTTTCCAGACACGTGGAAGAAGAGCTACACACTTTGCTTTTCAGAATGGAATAAGCCATCAGCTTGCATTGAGCTTAAATGGCCACCCAGTCTCAGCTTTCTAAATATTTTTAAGGGATGAGCTCAGCTGGCTGTGTGCTCCAGCACAAAGGCACTGCATTGGGAGGACTCAGCTGGTGCCACTGGCCAATGTGTGCTTTTCAGAATACAGTAAAAGCAGCCAAAATAGCTGTGGGGAAAAAGGAAGCAACTCCATGCACTTCCTACTATATCTTTCCCACTTTATGATCCCAGGTTCCAGATAATCTTATCAAGTGCAGCAAGTGGAGTGAAAGCCAAATTGAATCTTTGTTATAACTGTAGACATGACAGAAGTCAGCAGGACTATTCTGAAAAGGAATGAAGGTCTGCCTATTCCAGTACAAGCATTTTATAAATGTGGGTGATAGATCATTACGTATTACAGCATCTCAAAGGTAATAACAGCAATAAGAAATAATTTACAACTAGTGCCCCATTTATGGCCTCATAATAGTATGACTTAAATGCTGCACAGACCTTGGACTGGCCCTCAAAAGTGAAAAGTTTTATTCTTTATGAACCTTGCACGATGGCTATTTTATCTGAAGCAGCAAGCTAGTTAAAGTGTGGGAGCAGGACATTTTCCCTCGGTGTCCCTCTTGTTATATGACTGATGTGACCTTTTGGTTTCTATCATATGAAAATCCACTGGGAGGTTTAGGGTGGTTTTATTGCAGAAACCTATCAGGTCTTATTGGCCTTCTAGGCTGAGGACTAGTAGGTTGTTTCTCACAGCTCTCCTCTCTTCTCTCTCATTGTACCCCTCCTTGAGCTGCCTTGGGGAGGTTTAGGACACTAAATCTTGTTTGACAGGAAGATGTAGGTTGGTTTCTATAGCCTGATGTCTGTGTCACAAAGAATTACACAAGATGTCCTTAAAAATGACAGAACTGGTTGCATTGGATTTCTCTATTCAGTTCATAAACTTCATTGATTTTTTTTTTTAAATACAAATATACCATTAAATTCAGAGTCAAAAGCATCTGGATATTACAAGCCTTCTATGGAAACAAATGTTCAGATTTTTGGATGTCTTCCAGCCACTTTCTTATGCTAGATTGGTAGAAAACAGGCTTAAAAACTGGTGATGCCTGCCAGGATCAATGCAGGATTTGCCTAAAACAGTTGTAAGCAATGTGTGTGAATGCTGCAGGTTTAAGTGGTGGGTGCCTGTCCCATCCCTGCCTTCAGGGTGGCACTTTGGTAGCAAACAAAACCCAGAGAAAGCCTCACCCTTCCACTTGCTAGCCAGACAAGAGTTCAGTACTTTACACCACTATGATACAGTGTGGGACTGAAATTCTTCCACTGTTGCTTGTTCTTAGAGACAAAGGAACGGGGCAAAGGTCACCGGCAGCTCGAGAGGAACTTGTGTGTGATGCCTCACAGCAACCCACCCCAATCTAAATTTCAGTAAGCTTCAGAGCAGCCTGCTACTGCAATTAACTTTTTTTGCTAATCCATATATTCTGTCAAAAAAAAGAATGAATTCCCCATTTCCCTGAATTCACAAGATAGGGCACGTGAGGGACAGAATTTCACAAAACCCAAGGTCTAAAGCTCCTTGCTCTGTAGTCCCAAACTTAATCAGAAGTGTAACTCCTACCATGAGAAGTTTGAATGCAAATGGTCTGTTCTGCTCATGTGCATTATTAGCTGGATGAAAATCTTTAAAATAAATTATTTGCTTAAAAAATAAAAGATGTCTTGCACTTCAAGAACGCATCTTAAGCTTAGCACAGCTTTTAGTAGTTAAAAAAAAAAGAGATAAGGGAACTCAAAATATTTAACTTTATTTTAAAACGGAAATTTTCTGTTTTCTTGTTCTGAAATAGTGTTTTGGGACTACATTTAGCCACAGTAATTTTAGAAAAAGATCTAAGCAAAGAATATTTAATTTCAGATCAGGCCAATTTTTCACATTATTATTAAGCATTCAAACACCAATACAAACGACAGACTTTTCCCACATATCTCCAGTTATTATGACCTGCTTTTATGCAAATACATTGTTGTGTTGTACATTCATTCACCATTCATCTCTAACAGCCTTTCCTTCAACAAGCCCTTGTTCAATTCATAAATAGAACATAAACAATTAGCACAAGCAGTAAAGTTCAGTAACACCTGAAATGTCTTCTAGCACCCCGTATTAATTTAAAAGTAATAACAACGAGAATGTCAACACATCTTAAAAAGAAGTTATTGCTGCTTGCTATGTGCAGCAGTCTATGATTCATTGGTTGACACAAAGAAAATCTTTTGCTGAAACACTAAGCAGGTTATAAAACACCATTTGTGCGTTACTTTCACAGTGGCTTTCATCTGTCATTATAAAACCATCCAATTAGGACAACAAAAAGGAGGGCTATATTTTTTAAGTGCTGTTTCTTCCCAAATTAACTGCTTCATTTTGACACAGAACAGTTTTGCCTTATAATTTTTCTGAAGCATTACATTTGATTTTTATGTCAAAGAATTGCACAACATATTTTATTTTTGTTTTCAATGGGAGCTATGGGAAATCTGCCCTGATTTACTTGGAACTTGTATATTTGCTCTATAATAATACAGAATTTTCAAGTGAAGGCAGCATTTCAACCTCTATCAGCTACATCAGAAAATCACAAACAGAGCATGGTAGGTTCATTCCCCCTGCAATTCCAAGCAGTTCGAATTCAGGCTTTTTATGGGCTTCTGTTAGACCAGTCATTATTTTATTAAATTTTATAAAGTACCACAAGAAAGGAAGTCTTGGTCTATAACTTTGAGGCAAACATCTGCTTTCATAGCCAAGTACCTTTTGCTTGTGCACTACATCAGGCAGAATCTTGCTTCAGCTTCAGACTGATAGAAAGAGCAACAGCTCTCCAAATCTGCATCCAGCTTCTGGTTTGAATTATAAATGTATTCTCTCAGTAAGCAGGTCAAGGCTTTTTTTCATCCCAGTGATGAACAGAGCACCACACAACCAACCACACTTTCTCATTCAGGAGTTGCTTTGTGCATTTCTGAGATGCTGATATGTTTGGGTATAATATTTGTTCTTTTGTTCCAAATTAAATAAAAAATATTTTAGACCTTCTCATGTTTTCCTATGTCATGCTTTTGCCACTTCTGTAAGATTTTTCCTTTACAATGCTTCAGGACTAGCTATGAATAAACCAAGACCTCTCTCCAAGATTCCTTGGAGATGGTCTCCTACTATAAAGTATTTCTTAGGGCCCTGACAAAATCTGTAGATATTTAAAATACATGGCATGTCTAATGAGGTCAGGTGGGGTTTTGTTGTAGCCACGTATTTTTGGCAGGATCCTGCTCCTTACATTGTAACAATGGAGTTTTTTCCAGTGCTCTCATCACTTCGTCTCCTTCTTATCTCAAGTCTTTAATTATCACAAAGTAGGGAATAAAACTAAAAAGGTTAGAAAATAAGGTCCAGAATGAGGAGCACACATTCTCTTCACATGAGAAAATAACAGAGTCTATTTAAGCTAAGGTCCACCACAGCAACAAAACATGCAAGAACCAAATCTAAAATGGCACAGCACATCCTTGTACAGATCCCTGGACTTGATGCATAAACATGCAAAACATTTTTGGCTCTTTTCTCTGCCTAACATTTAGTTCTCCTCTTTCAAGTTTCTAGCTGTCCTAACTGCCTGGTGCATGGTATGAGACTGCCTTCTCTGGAAGAACACAGCTTAATTAGCCCCTACATGGTATTTACCCTGCTTATTTCTCTGCCAGTGAGAAAGTAAAGCACCCGACAGAAACGTCCCAAGTGTGTTTCGGTTGAAATTCCGATTTGCCTCTTTCTTGCACACGCTTCAGATAGAGTCTCTCACTTGCACAAAGCTCTTCTGCTGTCAATCTTACTCACAGCACAAGAAGTGGTAAACTGGAGAGTTATTGAGTTCTCTGTGATGATGAATTACATGCACATATTCCTTTGTTCTCTTTTTTCGTTCTTTATTCCTCATTACTGCTGTTGGGTCTACTGATTGCCCTGCAAGAGTGTTTATGCTTCAAAGTTAGAATTTTTTTTGGCCAGCTGGTCCACAAGAAATTTTTTAGGTAACACAGCAATGCTCTAATCCTCAGGAAGTTATGAAAAGCTATATTTAAAGGATTTATGGGCCTGACTGATAACGAACTAATTAAAATCAAGCTAGCAGCAATATTCTTTGTGCCTTCACATAATGTCTGGCACACTATTAATGAAAGAAAAAAATTTCTTAGAGAATAAAAGTTAAGTGTCAATACTGAATGCTCTGGGATTCAGGAACAGAAGGGTGAACTCTTTCACTAGTATCAGTGGATTTCTTTCAGGGAATGAATTTGCAGTGCTTCTGGACCAAAATGTTGCTCTCCTATCAGGATATTATACAAATAAAATGGTAGAAGCTATCCTTTTTCCTTGCTCTAAAATTCTTTGAGCTTTTTTTAATATATTAGCTTTCTGTATGATTTTCATTATTATTTCAAAACTAAAACTACCTAAAGAATTTATAATGTCACAGAAGAAGCCTTATGGAAATCTGTGTTACAGTGCAATGCCCCATCTAAGAAGGTTCAGAATAAAGTACACATAAAAGGTTTGAGGCAGTGGAATAATTTCAAAACACTTTTCTGAGTCCAAAGCAATTTAAAATGTTTATAACACCTTTATATTTTTGCTGTGAGTGCTCCAATTTGGGTATCAGTCAAGCTGAATGCTTACAGCAGAGTGTAGGGCAAACTTAACTTATTTGCAAATATAGCCATCAGAAAGGAAAAGAAAAAGACAGGTCAGGAAGGCCAGCTGGGGGAGAATAACACCCCAAAAATAAAAACAGTTTTGGTTGCATAAAAAGCAGCAGAATTCCTACAGTCAGCTATAGATATAGAGCTGAGACAAGAAAAATAAAAGTGAGAGTCTCATGCCATGAAAATAAACAGAAAGAAATGAAGCTATAAAATCTCAGCAATAGCTGGATATTTAACTCCAGTCAGTAATGTTCTCTTTCCAGAACGATTTCTCATGTGCACACGGCTTCATACACTTTTTTTTTTTTTTCATCTGGCAACACAGCTATGGCAAAACCTTTTGAAGGGGGCTGCAATTTTTTTGCAGACTGCTAAGGAGAAAGGAGGTGTCTGTCACACCTGCTCCAAGCCCACTTTCTCCTGCAGTCAGCAAGGGCCCATGTCCAGCACAGGAATTAGAGTATATCCCAAGCCAGACAGGAAGAGGAGGGCAAACCAAGCTGCTGCATCCAAGACTTGAACACATTTACCCCCTCTGCCCATTTCCCACCCCTACTTCCATCAAAGTGCCCTGCTCTTCAACACCCTGACACCCTTAGCTACTGTCAGTTTTGCTCTCCAAGAACACCACCTCACCCTCCTACAGCTCCAGACAGTCAATTTTATTGACTGTCCACGGTAAATAACCACCCAGCCCACTTTCCTGGTAGGTCTGCACAGCCAAAAATGCTCCTGTCCATTGGAACAGTTACTAATGTGCCTCACTGGTCATTAATTTGTGTTTATACCTTTAGGACAATAATTAAGTGGTTTAATACATAGATTTACTTGCTTGGCTGGAATTTAGCAAAAAAAGCAGTCTAACCTGTGGCCAGCAACAACACTTAAGCTATGCTGGTCTGATCCCCACAACAGTATCTTGGCAAACACAACCTGTCTTTCAGTGTTTGCTGTTGTTTTTGGTTTGGTTTCTTTGTTTTTGGGTTGGTTTGTTTGGGGGATTTTTTGGGGGCTTTTATGGTTGTTTTGATTTGGTTTGTTTGGTTGGCTTTTTTTTTTGTTTTTTTCTAGGCAATATGCAACCCCCAAGTAATACTATAAAGTTAAACACCTCAAACGATAAAAGACACCATCTACTTTATAAAGCCAGTTACAAAAGAGTTAGACAGCTTTAACTAACTGCAGTAATGGAAGACAGCACTGATGACATTTTCACTCATGCTGATTCCAACACAAAGACAACAATTCATCTTCCATCCTGACCATGAGCATGTAGAGCTCTAGCTCTTTTACTGGAGCAAAGTTTGTTACATCAGCAACAACCTCTTCTAAAGCAAAACAAAAAGGAAGGCACATTTAGGAAAACATTTTAGAATGTGAGTACGAAGGAGTAATAAAGCCAACAAGAAAAAAACAAGGCTTCACAAAGGGTGTTGTCCTTCTGGCTGCAGCTCAACAGCCAAATCAGTCCTACTCCAAAGCCTGGGCACAGAGCTCACACATCACCTACATCCCAGATGATGGAGTCCTATTTTGGGGACTCACATCAGGCTTTCTGCTGCTACCAGGGTGAACCTCACTCCCCCCAGAAGCTGTACACTCACACCCTGCACACCAGACGTGCTGCACCCTTGCACCACGCCAACACAACATTCCCAGATTCCACTGGAAAACAATGGACATGCCACACGTCAACCTGGGCTGCATTTCTGTACTCCACAATTCACTTCTGCGACCCTGTTTGGTTACCTAAGAAACAGTCCCTGGGTAAAGTTTGACTGATTATGTTGTCAGGTTGATTGTCACTACCGTGGGTAGAGTTCCATGGGGTATGTGCACATGTGGGATGCACAAAAAATTAAAATAAACACTTGACAGTTTTAGCTCCTTTTTAGTAGTACTATGGAAAAAAAAAAGAAAACTAGGAGAAATTATACTTTTAAGAAGTTTATTAGGATCTGCATTATATTTTGAGGTTAACTTAGCCAAAGGAAAACAAAAAGAGAATAGGCCTTAACGCAGAAAAGAAGGGTATTTTTAGAAAAGCAATCTGTATTGGGAGGTTAATAACACAGTAACTTTACAAACTCTGCAAGATTGTAATAAGTACTGAACTTATTTTCAAATAACAGCAGCGCTCATTGCTTTCATTTATCATTGCCTTACACAACATATTGCAGCATAACAGCCTTATTTAGTGAATTTCCAGTGTTAAAATCTCTAAATGACTGATTATTTGGGCACTGGAGATATGTGCAATTTTACTTGGAGCCCACATTATTTAGATTCAAAGAACTTGCTAAACAAAAAACAAATAGCTGGTTGAGAGATGAAAACCTTGTTGTTAACCACATGTAATACAGATTTTCTATGACCACTCTCTTCTCTCTCATGTAAACAAAGAAGCAGTCACATCAAATAGAGCTAATTCTGAAAATATGGTGGTGAGGAATATAAAAAATAGGAATAAAAGAAAGAACATCACTTTAATTACCACAGAACTGATAAAACAGAATTTTATGAGGGTTCTGATAATATTGCAGAGATTGCTGAGAAGCATCCTTTGTGAAAGGTTTTTAAGTCAGGATAAATGTGGGCACCACAGAACAGGATTTTGTCTGCAATCCAAACACGTTTTCTCTTATTATTATCTCCCAGCATTTCTTACAAATGTTGTTTCACTCTCTTTGTTATGGTTCTAACTACAATGGGGGATTTGCTGAGCAATGTTATGACATATAACCCCTTTTCCTCCCGTGGTGTAAGACTGTTACCACTGCATCTGAAATCTCAGAAAGGTTGCTGACAGCAACACATGCTTCTGTGATAAGCAATATTGATAAAATACGGCTTTGGGTGGAGGAGGATTGTTTCCAAGCACTTCAGCATCAGTTTTCCTAGCATAGGTGCAGAATGTTTCGACCAAGGACAGAAGAGCACACAGTAAAACCAGAAATCTCTGGGGAACAAGTCACTGATGACTCTGTAACAGTGGGGAAGAACAATCAGTCTTGTTCACTTGTCCTAAGCGTGGCACACTTGCTCCTAAAATGCTCTTCTGGCTGGCAATTAGCCAAAGGTTTCTGGTGCAAGTCCCTACAAGGTCAGTTATTTTTTTCTCTCATTATAAAATAATGTCAGAAGCACTGTAGCATGGTGGCTCGACAGCGCAGTGTATCCTGCTCAGAGCTCTGGCCTTCTGCTCTCAAGCACCAGTTGGGGATCAAAATGCACAGCAAAACCTCCATGAATTTCCAGGTCTGCTGCACTGGAACAGAGAAGGGTCTCTGGGTTTTGATATTATGAAGACATTTTGCTTTTGGGAAGGTAAACAGACCATATGTTTGGAGAGATGACTGACTTCTGCAGGGATTTGAAAGAGCACAGATCTATTTTGTTGATTATTTCTATAATGAGGATAGAGTGAATAAACACATTACCAAAAATCCAATGTACTGCAAGAGTGCTCCAAATGAGAGTGTAACTCTATGGTGTACAGCATTTATTGCTTGACATGATGTATTAATGGACAAGCTACCTGAAAATAATCTTATTTTTCAAAATATGTTAACGTTTCACCATTATTTCCTCCTTACTCTGCAATACCTTTTTTTTTTTTCCTCTGTTTTTTTTTTTTTTTTCCCCAATTTGTCTCAGGGGAGATGGAGCTTGGGGAAGAAGAGTTTAAAAAAATGAACTAAAACCAAACCCTTCTAGCTTTCACTGAGCCCAGTGACTTGTGCAGTCATCTGCAAGACAGGAGATAAACATAAGCTCACCCTCTATAAAGAGGGAGAATTAAACTGGTTTCATGTCTCCATCTTGCAGGAGACTTCAGAGTTTGAGGCTACAGAATTGGCCTTGGGTTTGTCCTGTGCAGGGCCAGGAGCTGGACTCAAAGATCTTGTGGGTCCCTTCCCACTCAGGATATTCTATGATTCTATTAAATTTTCCTTGGTCTGTTTAATCAAGATTGAATCAATTTTATTAAGCAGAACAGAAATTTTGCAAGACTGAGTTTATGTGTGGAAAAAAAAAAATAAGGTTTTAAATCTGGTTTCTTGGTTCAGAATAGTGAAAGAAAGTTGCTCAAACAACCAAACTCTTAGGAAAAGCACTGGGATGAAAAGGAAACATGAGGAGATGGAACCCAGCATTTATGGCTGATGAAGCCTGGAAGAGCAAGAGATGACAGGTTGTATTTTGATATCTTCTTCTATCATAAAGTATCCAGAAGATTCTGGCACTTCTGAAAAGGTGATTTTCTGGCTGTAAAAAGGGACTAGCTGCTCCTTGGCTGCTGTTCCATGGCAGTGCGTGGGCAGGAGGAGATCTCTGTTACAGGGTTCTGGAGTGGCAGCTAAGGAAAAACTGCCATAAATGAAAGAGGTGTTGGGGTGCATTAAGCCATTTTCTTCTAGGATTGTCACAATTAAACCCTGCATTTCTCCAAGCCACCTCACATGAGAACATGGATTTCACCATCTAAGACATGACCTTTATGTATATATTTCTCTACCACTGCAGGACAGGCCATGACCTTGGTTTATACTGACTGCAAATTATATTTACAGAACACTGAACAAACAACAATTCACAGTGCTCT
This sequence comes from Leptocoma aspasia, assembly GCA_013399835.1. Taxonomy (NCBI): domain Eukaryota; kingdom Metazoa; phylum Chordata; class Aves; order Passeriformes; family Nectariniidae; genus Leptocoma; species Leptocoma aspasia. The sequence continues at coordinate 112,605 of VXAX01005189.1, read as the reverse complement.
TTTAGCACAATTAGTTGCATTAGTATGTTATTCAAAATAACTTAAGACCTTCAGTGAATGGCTTCAAACAGAGCAAGGCTGCTTCTTTAGAGGTGTTACCATTTTCCTCTCTGTGCTACATGAAGGTGTGCTCTTATGTTCAGAGTTTCCACACAGGTGTTTCCCAAATGGTTTTGCTCTCAAGAAGAGGACCTTACAACCCCTCCAACAAAGACTGAAGGGGGAGCTGGGTTAAACCTTTCTCTACAATGCTGGGGGCAGGTCTATTCTCTACTGCTATTTTATTTCTACAGCTGATGATTAAATAACCCACCGTGCAGTTGCCTTATGGCAATCAGTGCAAAATTAAATATTTCCCCATGCAGAGTTCATTAGACATCAGAGTTTCCTAGTTAATTCGTTAGGCCTCTATGAATTCCCAGGGAATATTATAAAATTATAATTTTGGTCTATTCTCCTCCAACCTATTACAGAATACATTTCATTTTCCCATATCTAAAGCATAGTGAATGAAACTGTTAGAGGAGAAAACACATCTGGATCTCATTTACATTTCTTTTCATGCAGATCAACATAAGATGAATTTAGTCCTTCAATATTCCTCATTCAGGGAAGCAAAAAAAATGAAAGAAATACTAGATTGCTCCTCCTACTACATACCATTGATGATTTTTTTTTTTACCCCACTTTCCTCTTTGCAGCTTTTAATGCAAGAGTCCTATTTCAAATTACACAATTATCCCTCCTGGAGAAGGGAAAGAGCATCTGGAGGAATGAAGAAGCTGCCAAGTCAAATTCGCACCTTAAAGGCCCAGATGTGCTCTCCAACGCTGCCTGTGTTCAGCTGACTGAATTCAGCCTTGCCACTGCATTCCACATGAGAAGTGATATTTTCACCTGCACACTGTAGAAAGGTCCCAGTTTAGACATGGCCAGTTGGCTCATGAGGACAACATCAAGACCAGGCAAGTAAAAGCAGAGTTACCCTTCTGAACCCTAGGGGACATGGTCAAGTCCAGAAGAAAAGTGAATTCTACGCACAGTAGAACACTCAGTTTTTAGGTTATGTCCCATCTTCCAACAAACTTTCAACCCATGTAGCAGAGGTAGAGGTGGGAGAATGAGCTGAAGGAAAGCCCATGGAGCCCTATTCCCCCATCATGTTCCAGGTGCCTGTGGGGAAGGAGCAGTTGAGAAAGGGCAGGACTTAATGAACTCATATCAGCCCTCAGGTTGCAAGGGGAGAATAAGGAGGATAAATGGTCTTTCTTTCCTGAGCAGTTAACTACCTCCAGTAACTCTGGCACATCTAACACACCCTGATTTATTGGACCCTATACACTCTCCTCCTCACCTCAGGGAAAAATAAAAAGGAGATAAGTTGGACAAAACTGGTGTTAAAACAAAAAAAAAAAATTGAGTTCAAACAGAATCTATAAACTGTTATGGCAATAAAATACTCCCCAGCAGATCTGGTAAGGTGAGAAAAGCCTCCACTTGGCTTTAATGGATATAAGATCTCAAAGGAGATTTACCTGATAATAGCACACACCCTGCCTTCACACAGACCTTGTAGACATTGTAGATTGTCTGAACAGCTTCGTAGCACATTTTGTGCAAAATACTGAGCCTCCAAAAATATCAGGTTTTTTTCATTCAGATACAAGGTCCTGAAGCACTGGATATGCTTCTCATCTCACCAGCAGTTGTGCCATCACTTGTCCCTCCTGAACTGCTTTACCACCAATGATGAACTTGAACCTCTGATCAGCTCTGATTTCCCAAAAACACCCAGCATATTTTCATGAACACAGATATATTTACTGAAGTCAAAATTTTCTTTTTGCCAATACTAAAGATGGGCTTAAACCTTATCACTAATGCTACACTGAGGTAAGTGGCTTCTCTCATAACTGCCAGTTTGACTAAATCTTGAGTGTTGATTGTACATTTTACCCTGAATATTCATGTATTTAAGTGAAGCTGCACGTGCAGAAGCAAACATGTATACAACGCATGAGAAGCAAACGTATACAAAAACATGTACATGTCTTTGGTTCTGTGTGTATTTATCTGTCATGCTTACTCATTTAGGTGTGTGTCTGGTGACAGATATAAAACAAAAGCCAATTCCAAAAAAAGGAAATCAAAAAACATCCAAGTTTTCCAGAACAGTGGATAAAAAAATTAATCTTTAAGGTTTACTGAGCTCTCAGGAATCAGATTTAGATTAATTCAGACAACACAGTTGCTTAGTGTTTCATTTAACTTCAGCAGCCTTCATTATGAATAAAAGTAAGGTACCACATGCTAGATAAACCCAGCCTGAATCCCAGCTAGGAAGCATGAGGTACTCACTCATGCACCTTCTGTCCTTGTGCTGAGCTCTCTGTAACACTGATCACCACAGTCTGCAGCAGGATAAAACCTGCAGCTGTACAGTTCCCAAATTTCCAAAGGCAAGGCTACTCAGTGGAGCAGTATCCTGGCTATTAGTGTTGGGCTTTGGTTTCCCAATTGCCATTGCCCTGTTCACACTCCAAGTACCATTGGCTGATGAAAATATTAGCACAGTTGACCTTATACAATGACAGAGTGAAACACGGGGGGGAAAAAAGTAATTTCTTTCAAATATAAGGTGCCAAATACTTTCTGACCCCAGCGTGCATGTGTGAGAAATATGAAAAAATGTTGTGCAAATTCCCATTTTTCCCCACTTGCTTTTCCACATTTCAGAAAAGCACTCGTGCTAAAGTTCCGTGTCCTAAAAAATAGTATCACGTGTGAAGAGGCACACCAAGCACACTTCATAATGCACAACAAAGCTGTGGGGGTCCCACAGAACTGTGGGCTCATTCCTCATAACCTTGACAACTGACCCACTATGGTTAACTGGTACAGAAAGCTGTTTTACAGGGCATTCCTGCAGGAAAGAGTAACAGGACCACCACACACAAATGCAGGTTCAGGCATGCAAAGACGTGACAGCCCCGGTTTCTCACTGCATGGAGAGTCCTGTCTCTCCAAAGCAGATTTCACAATCCACTGCAGCACCTCTGAAGGGAGCAAAGTGCTGCACTAAGGTTTCTCTGCTCTCCCTCCTGAAACCCTGTTTCACACACACCTGAGATACTGACAAGAAAATATGCACTGTTTTGTCTTCAGTATCTGATCTTGATATATTTATAACAATCTCAATTAGAAGATTTTGATGGCTCTGTTATGAAATGATCTCTTTGTAGCATCCCTCAAATTTATGCTCTTCATCACTCCTGACTTGTATGCCTTTTGTTCTTCTTTTGTTACGAAGAGAACAAAAACAGCGGAGTATACTGACACAAATTAGAACAGCTTATTCTCATTAACTTCTCCAAGAAGGAGAGCAGAGACTGAGCAGTATCCACAGCAGCTCTCTCCAATGCTGATTTATATTACAGAACTGCAGTTCATGAAAAATGCCTGTGTGAGATCGCTTGCATGGAAGCAAACACAAGCAACTGGCTGGCAGAAACCTGCTCACTTTCAATCTTGTACCAGGAGCCTACAAACATTTAAATTCCTGCTGCCACACCTTGTGCACCTCTAAACTCTGCCTCTTCCTCTTCTTCTTGCTGCAGGGACACCTCTGCTCAGTGCCCACGTGCTTTGTGTGCTGCACCAACAGTGCCAGCACAGGGCTGGGGGCTTGTTTCAGCAAGAGCACACGTGCAGAGGAAACGGCTGGGTTCACAGGTGCCTGCTGTCCCTGAAAGTGGTTCATGGGGCACAATTAAATCTCCTTCTTGGCCTGCATTTGCAGTGCTACACGGTGGGACCCTGCAACGTGCCCAGGCCACGAACAGTTCCAGTGCTCGCAGCCAAACAAAGCCATTCATTCGCAAGGATTTGTTTCCAGGTTTCCTTGCCTTTCCCCATAAACAACTGTTGACAGGTCTCTAAAATCCATTCACACTGAATTGCTAATTTGCATATGCAAATAGAAGCAATTCAAAGTTAAGTGTCAATTTCCATAAACATTACAATATCTGGCTTGTAAATATACACGTACATGTGAAATACTAAGCCTAATTAGACCTCAAGAGTATACATAAATAACTTCCATTGTTTTTTTCATTTTGAACCTAAGCTTTCAGGCACTTGAACTCCAAAAACAAGGGTTTATTGGTTGCATTGTGAGATATATTCTGCATCTGATCCTTTAACTTTGGGAGCTGCAGAATGATGCTAATTTAAACTAATTTACAGAATGAAATAGTTTTGCCAGAGCTCCTTTTTCCACAGGTCATTTTTGTTACTTGGGACTGGATAAGAATAATATATCAATGCTAAATAAGTCTTTTGCTAACAATTTCAGGTCTACACGGTGATATCGAATGAATAAGGCCCATATTTTACTCCAGGCAAATATATGCTAGATTTCTAAGTGGCAAGATACCTCTGGCTTTAATAATGAGAACATTTTGTGAATCACACACCAGCTTTTGTTACAGGTAGATTAAAATATGAAAAGAACACAAAGAAGCATAGATCTGGTTCCACAGTATACATAATATTTCTGTGGTTATTAGCTATCATTGCAGACATTATGGTTCTTACCTCAAAGTTTATATCAGATTCAACTCTAATGAAATCAAAGTTCAGAGTCATGTGAAGTTTGATGAATCTCAAACAAAGCTTATTGCCATTTTCAGAAATGCTTCTCTTTTCTTCTGTCAAGGTTTTAAGTGAAAACACCAAAACCTGATCACACAAATCCACCATTCTCACCATTTTAAGGAATATGCATTTTCTTTAATTCAAGAAGAAAAAGGCACATGCAGACATATGTAAAAACAAAAGGTAGTCAACGACAGATGTGTGCAGGATTGGTCATTTACCAATATTTATTTAATGTTTGCATCTCTTTTGTTTCTACTGACACATTTAAGGGCTGTTTGGAGAGAGTGAATAAATAAAAAAGTACAAAATTCATATCCAGTCCTACACGAAGAACTAAGCTTGAAATTGAATCTTAAATTTACACATACAATCAGCTTCTGCAAAAAAAAAACATACCTGACTTTGTAAAATCTTCAGGCCAGGACTACCCCTTTGTTTTACAGAATAACTTGTGCAATGGGATACTGACAATGGCCACACACCTTCAGGTATTACTGCTTTTGACAGGCCAATTTCTAATTGCAGCCAAACAAGAAAACCTTAACTACTGTGTAGACAAACACCAGTGTTAAATAAGTCAATCAACACGTAATATTCTAAAATATTTGCAGCATCTATGGACAATTATTTTTCTTAAAGCCTCCTTGTACATATTTTTGAAGAAAAAAGAAAATACAGCTTTTATGATGACAAGAAAAAGATTTGGAGGAAAATTTTTGAAGTATGTTAGAAATAAAAGGGAGAAGGTACAAAGGTAAAATGCAGTATGAGTGTTAGAGATGCTATGTGGTCTAATGCGAGTAAAAACAGGTTGGTGAAGACACACATGGAGTGGAGATTCACTGAGAGAAAGAAAGAAGGCACAGGAAGGCAGGGAATGAAAAAAAAAAAAAAAATCAGTGTTTCTAGAAAGCCAACATGGTCCTTGTGGTATTTGTGACAGAACTGCAAGAGTCGTATTGCTATCATTATTTTAAAGAAAGATAAAGATAACTCTGTTTCCTGTCTATGGCATGTCTCCCATGAAACTACCATGGATACATTTACAAAATCCTTGGATTTCTCATTTTAATCAGGACCCAGTAGGAAATGAGGCTAATACATTTCTTCTGTGGCATTATGCTGCCACATCCATCCACAGAGCTCGAACGCATACATGTTTCACAACACATCAGAGTTCAGCTCACCTGACAGAAGGCAAATATGACAAGTTTCAAAAATAGCAGCACAGCTAAACTGCAATTTTCCCCTCTAACCAGCATGTCCTAATCTCTCAGCTTTGATCTCCTCTTCATCTGGGAAACCTGACACTAAACACTGCAGGCAAATTTGTTTCACCTAGCTGTAAGCGCTTCCTTTGGGACAAGGCATGAGCAAAACTGGGGCTTATCTTTCTCCCATGCCTAAGTTTAAACTTGTACTGCAGAAGGGCACCCATTCCACAGTCTGGAAGCTTTTAAAAGATAAATCCCAGTGGAGGTGACACAAAAAGCAACTAAACATTTACAGTTCCAGCTAGCTTACAGTCATGAACAGGCTATACCTGTCACCTGTACCTTCCTCTGGCTCACAGCTTAACTCTGGGAGAGTTTGGCCATTCAGCCCTGGATGAGTATGGCTAAGGCACCCTCTGGCCACTGGGCACAGCTTCTGAGAGCTCTCTGGGGATGTTTCACTTGTAATATAGCAGCTTTCTAAACAGACAGGGGTGGTAAAATAGGGACAACCACCCCCACAACCCACAGCCTTAAAGCCACTTGTTACTCCAGGCAATAATTGCAGCCATGTTACTGGGCATGCCCCTCCTTCAAGGATACACCAGCACAAATAAAAAGCAGCCTCTCAAAGAGAAAAAATCTCAGTGCTGTAACTCTCATCTTTACCAAATATACTAAATACAACTGAAATTAAACACCAGGCACTTCACATAGGTCTGCCTGTCAGATGCGCAGACCCGCTCCACACTCAAGCACCAGGGTGGTCTGCATGTTCAAAGGCCTTGAAAAAGGCCTCTTTTTTTTCAAAGAACTCACATAATTTTCTTCCTTTTCTATGAATTGGGAATGCATGGCTCAGAAGCCATGCAGCACCTAGACATTTTTCAAAAGCTCCCTGAAATCCATGACTGTTTTACAATCATCTCCTCAGAGGACAAGCTACAAGTCTATTCATGAAGTATGAAATTTGGTTAGTCCCCAGTGGAATCTCCACTTTGAGACAGAGACAAATATTTGACTAGCTAATGGCTAATTAAGGACTAATGTGCTAATTAGTGTTATAATGGATTTTTTAAACACTTACAGAAATAATTAGACCAGGTATCAAGATATAGCGAGCATAGACATGACTTATACATTGAGAACAAAATCTGAATCAACCCTTTCTTGAAGTTACCTACATTTAACACCTTGGCATGCCTGCTATCAATGGCTCTGCTTTTGCAGAAGTTGCTTTTGAGTCATCTCTGAAATTGAGGCAGGTACTCTTTGGGCTCTAAGTAATGCCATACTGGCATGTTTTAAATCCACCAGGCACTACATTTCAACCAAGGAGAGAAGAGCTTACCTACAGAAGTGCTCTGATACATCAAAAGCAAAAGTAATCAAACATAAAGGCAGAAATACATTACAGATAAACTGCTTTTGGACAATGCATTCCACATTATGGAATCGCATAACCTTGAAAATTAAAACCCTTGAATACATGAAATTAAGGAGAGTATGAATTTTAAGGGAGCATTTTCAGGGTTATACCATCTTTCAGTTCAAAAAGTTTGGGGTCCCCTCTTTCTGATATCCCTCTCCCACCACTTTTTGTCCTGGTCTGAAATCTCTGTACCTGTGTGGCCATGCTGAGCTACATATTGTTTACTTATGCCCAGATTATCAAGAGCACTAAATCAAACTGTTCCCTTCATTATTTTTCTCTCAAATCATCTGCACAATTACAGTATTAATTCTTTGATATTTCCAGGTCACTGAGCAAAGCTGTAAAAATTCATTCTTGAAATCACATTATAAGGACCTTACTGGAAACATCCTCTTTTGTAATGAACACTAATGAATTAATATGGTTTCATTTCTTTTGGTGATTAGATGGTCATTTTGCATATTCTGACTTTTTCAAGTTTAATGAAACTCAGACCAAAGCGAAATGTCACTTTAGAAATTCAATTCAATGCCCTCTATTTATTTTTTAATCTTTCTCAAAGTATTTGTTGCAGGAGAAAGTATGATACAGTATTTTGCTTGTTTGGGCATCCAACAAAAAATCTTTTATCCCCATGTTTCCAGTTCCGTATTTGCAATCCCACCCTTTCCCTCAATGAGCAATGCAGGGCTGGCTACCATGAAACCACCAGGGTTGTTCTGCTTGCACAATATGGAAAAATTGCCTCTGCTGCTGCCTTCAGGCTTACTAAAAACCATCACTAGTGGCCTGGAGAGGTCCTAATTCAGCTCCTCCAAAACTCTTCAATACATCTCAATGAAAACTACTGTTCCCAACGCTTAATGTGCAGGTTTGTTTAACATTTTCTTTAAGTACTACAGGAATGAAAAGTATCTTATATTCACAGAAGTACTCCCGAGACGCAAAATAGAAATAATTAGAGGAACAGCAATTGTTCCTCGCCTAATAGTAAAAACACACTGCCAGGATTTTTCTTCAAAAGAATCCCAGGCTTTTACTGCACTGACAACCATGGATTTCCTCCTTGTATCATTTGGTTTCTACTGTCAAATTATTATAATCACCCACTTCTGGTTTACATTCCTTCTTTTTACCTTGTGTGCTATTTTATAATAAATATAATAAATCCAAATGTGAATTTTGTTTCTTAGAATGCTTATCACTTCCTCTATGTTTATTTTACATCTGTGTGTGTAGATATTTATTGATCATACCCATCTACCCAAACCCAGGGTATAATGAGTAAGATTTTACACTTCTAGGGTCCTTTACTGCTAAGCTTGGTTTTTTAGATGTGCATAAGCCTGCTTGTTGACTTGTATCCATGGAATTAACATGGAATTTAGAACAGAACCATGAAACAGCTTGAAAAGATGATGGGGGAAAATGTGTTTTTCTAGGTCCCACTAAATTTCAAGCTTTAAAATTAAATTAGAATATAAATTCACAGCTTTCAGCTTCCAATATATTTAGATGTACTTTAAAATATTAAGTCCAATTATGAGTAATTTGAGGCTAGATGGTCTCCTTGTTATTACTCTGAAAGCTTTCTTTGTCTTTTATAACCTGTGGTGACGAGGCAGAAAAAAGCAATTTTTATGAGCTAGTAGCAGACACTTTTTCTGTTCTAATTAAAAGTCATAATTACATTTTTGATTAACCCAGAATGAACAATAAAACAGATTAGTTATCAGCTTGCTACATTTTATGAAACAATATCGAAGCTTAGAAAAATTTAAGTTCTCTGACATTCTTAGCATAACTAGATAAAGCAAAAACATAATTGTAATTTATGTTTAACAATGTTCAATTTTGACATCTTATTTGAAAAATGAGCAGAATTACCAATTCAGACAAACTTCTATTACTGCAGATTTTTGTTGGTTCACAAACCATGTGTTTTGCTTGCATTATTTTAAATAACTTAATTGCACAGTAAGCTGTGGCTTTGGTTTTTTTCAATAGCAAAAGCCAGCATTTGAGTTTTTGAATGTCAAAAATGAAATATTTTAGAAGGGTGATTTGATGCTTTTAAAGAGAGCCAATATTTTTTTTTTTAAGTTGACAGAAGGTGTCACACAAAGAATCAATGACCTGACATGATGGAGGCCATGCAGGTCACAAGTCAGAAAGGCAGACTCCACCTCAATATGCTGCTGAACCATAACAAAATAACCCACAGAGTGCTGCCCCCTGCCCAAAATACAGATCCCCTAACTCCCCTCATGTCTGCAACACCTTTCATAAAGAGAAACTGGAGTGTTTGGAGTACCTGGACATGTAAATCCTTCTATTCTTCTCTAGAAATAATGGTTACCAATCACTTCTGACACACACAAAGCTCCTATCATGGCAAGGAATAACGTCCAGGTTATTTTCAAAGAATGCTAATGCATCTCTGGGGGTGAAATTGCAATTCAACAGCAAATGGTAGAGCTTGTATTCCACAGCTGTGCATAGGTAGAAACTTCAGACATGAGGCAGGTACTCATGGTTGGTATATGAGGTAGCAGTCTTGCACAACAGAAAACTTCCTTCAAACAGCATAACTGGGTTTTAGCCACAAAAGCTATTTTAAAGGAAATATAGTAAACAATAGGAAAGAATCAAATATAAAAAGGTGAAGATGAGAAGGAGGTGTCTAGGACAGTGCTGGTGCAAGTTCCTGCGATATTCCCTAAGCCAACCACTGCCAGAAGAGTCACCACAGCTTCCTCTGCAGCAGGGAACTTACCTGAGAAACTTCAGCTCTGGAAAGGTGCTTAGAGCATTTCAATAACTAAAATCATGGCACACACTTGTAACTATATACATAAACAAACAGGTAATTCTAAATCATCCAATCTAAGATGGCCTTAACATATCAGTTAAATTTCAGGAGCTGAATCAAGACTGAAATCTAATTCAAAGTCATAGATCGGGCTGACATCTGAGATCCTGTCACAAGCACCTCAAATTCCTGTCACACTCTAAGAATATCAGAGTTCTTTATCAAGAGATTTGGGGGTGGGGAGGTTCATTTTTACAACCTTGTTAGACATTGAGCTGGGGAGTGCCAAAAACTACTGAAAAGCAATGATTTCTTGGGCAAAACTTATTTTAGGGTTGGGGAAACTTACAAGTCTCAATTCACAAAGCAAATCACTTTTATATAGAGGACATGAAAGGCTCAGGTTCTTGAGGTTTGACTTTGACAAAATTGAGCTTAGAGAGACCCTACCTGGATGGATACTCTCACTCTTTTCACTTCTAACATCTGACAAAAATTTGCATACAGCATGTTTTAATTTTGAGTATTGTAACAGAGAGCAATGAAAAATAAAATTTTATCTCATTTTAAAAAGTTAAAAAATGTACCAGACAAATGTATATTTGTCTCTACATGCTGAGAGATTCATACATTAATTTTTGAACAAATGTTTAGAGATTCATAAACATTGACACGAACAAGCAATTTTGCACATTGACTTAATTTGAAATTTGATTCTTGTGTATTGGGATAAAAAAAGTATGAATAATAATCTATTATGAGTCTGCTAGCAGAACTCTTAGTGTATTTGGGAGTTTAAAATAATAGTTTTAAATTTGATCAAGTAAAGGCCAGATGCACCTCTAATTACTTTAGACATCTTGTAAAATTCTATTAATGTTGTCATAAAATATAAAGTATCTATATCTGGAATTCCTAGAGGACAATTAGCAGAAAATCTACATAAGGTTTAACAGGTTATAGAGAAATTATAAACTATTGAGATCACATGTGATATTTATATGCTATAATCTTATGTGCTATAATCTTGGTTTTAAAAATGAGTTTCTAAAATTCAGTGTTACAGAATGCTGTCTTAGGGTTTTTCACATTTCTTATTTCTTCATTTAAACACATCTAAAATAGTAGCTAATAGTATTTTGGTTGGTATATGAGGTAGCAGTCTTGCACAACAGAAGAAGAAATGCATATACATGAACAAACCCAGCTTTTATTAACTACAGACTGCTAAATACAGAGATAAGAAATAGGAAAAAGTCCTTCCTCTTGCCCCCATAAATTTCCCACCTTTAAAAATTAAGAAAATACTCCAGATCTTAAATGTTCCTCAGTAATTCACTGGGAAAACAGACTGTGTTCTCCAAAATAGAAATACATACAAATAGCAAAAAGAGGTGACATTTTTCCTGTTCAGCAACCTGAAACTTGATGCAACTTCATGAAGAGAAGAGGAGATCAGAAAGGGTTGAACTTTGCTGTATCACAAAGAGAAGGGCAAGGGAAAAGTTGCTTCTGAGAACCTTTAAGGCTCCCGAAAAGTCAAGGTTAGTCTCACATTGGGGCAGTGGATCAACAAATGCCAAGCTGCTCTCTGTGCCCATAATTAAGAAATCGATCTTTTTGTTTCCTACCCTGGCAGTTTCTTTAACAGGTTATAGCTGACACAGTTTGGTAGCATAGGTAAAAAATAAGTGAATCTGAACTAAAAATGCACGCTGATTTAAGTGTGTGGGGACAGTTGCCCAGGCACGTTAATTCTCCAAACCTTGTGTGACAAAATCTCATAAAACCAAAANAAAATGCACGCTGATTTAAGTGTGTGGGGACAGTTGCCCAGGCACGTTAATTCTCCAAACCTTGTGTGACAAAATCTCATTCACACCAAATTCTCATTAAATCTTGTGTGACAAATCACTCTGAAGAATTTTTGAAGAATTCTCCTTAAAATTCATTGCTCTTACTTGGTAACTGAAATTTCCTAGTAAAACACACTCTTCACCAAAATTTTTAACAATATTTATATTCATACATTAGGTAACACAGGAAAACAATATGGTTGTAAAATAGTTACTACAACTAACTAATAGCCTCCATTTCCACTGTGAAATCTGAAGATGCACCACTCCTGCTTTGAACTAACATGAAAGGAAAACGAGCATTGTCAGTAGTTGTGTAACATGAGACGTGAAAAAAGTTCTATTAAAAATCAACAACACTTTCCAAAGTATTCATCTAGCATGGTGACTCACCCTGAAAACAGCGCTACAGTTCTTCCTACAATATTAATTCTGAACATTTATACCTCTAGTAACAAAGCCTTTTTCTCTTTATTTTTAACTCAATTTTTTATCTTTTTTACAGGAACTCAACAGTTGCTATATTTCCTTCTATATGTAGCAAGTTGAGCTATTACAAAGAGTTTCAAAACCTACAATATCTAGTGACAGAACCTATTCCCATGCCCAGCCCTCACAAATACTTGTGGGTATCCCAGAAAAGTAATACTTATCCCCACTTCACCCATGGCCCTCACACAAGCACACAAAACATTCATTTCAGTGTTCCATAACAAATCTCCAATTGCAGTTGCAGGTGAGTTCACAAAAGGACCCCAAAACCAGTACCAGGCTCTCACGCTGAATAGAGTGAGGGAAATTTCACACTGTAAAAGCACACACAATATTGACCAAGAAGAAATCATGTTAGCTCCAAACCGATTCTTTTAGAGTTTAGGAGAAAGCAGGGGATCGCTCAGAATTAGAAACCACACGTATTTAAATTGCACCCTCTTGATGAGTATGCTGGCATAGCAAACTGCAGACTAACCTCAGTTTTCCATGAATTCCAAGAAAACCCAATTGCATTCTGCACCAGCTCATCAAAGCTCCTGGTTCATGCACCTCACAGCAAGCAACCATTGCTTACTCTTGGCAAATTTCCACAAGGCCAGGGACAAGAGAGATATGTCCAAGAGCATCTGCACCACAGGGTTTCCAGCCTAGGTCAGCAATCCCAAATAGTGGGATTTTTTAATTCCACGCTAAATAATGCAACTCCTTCCCTCTCCATCCATTCACCATTTCACCTTTATTCTGTATCTACCAAGTTTTTTGTTTGTCTAGCTTCTTCTGTGCTTTGTAATACTAGGTGAGCCACCTAAAAAACCATCAGGCTTTCCAACTTGATTAACTAATTCTCTTACAATACACCTTTGCTGTGGAAGGAAGAAAGCTTTTACTGCATCAGCCAAGCCTTTTCAAGTAGGAGCTGTTCATACTGTCTCTAGTTCATTAGGGAAATTAATAATAGTTTCTACAGTTGGCAAACAAATGAGGATATTGTAACTTGCAATTACGCAGAAATAGAATGAACATTTAGAAACATGGTGCTCAAATGAAAGAAAGCTAAAAACTTTTGAAATTTTTGCTTTACAAACATGGAGAATGAAGCTGAGGAACCAATATTCATAGTCATTTAAGTTTTACAATATGTGGAAAGCACAAGTATTGCTTCAATAAAATAAACAAAGGAATTTATCATCCAGAAAGTATGATTTTGATACCTTTGTAGTCTAGCAATATAATTAATGACAAAACTCTCAGAAAACAATTTTGTAAATTAAGGGTTCCTCACCTACCATTTCCTCAGCTCCCAATTACCTCCTTGTTCAGAGTATTCATTTAAGGAAAACAGCAGTAGGTGGACCAAAATAAAATCATAAAGTGAATTAATTTTCCCTAAAGTGCTGCCTAAATTCAGGTTGAACTCTTTTAGGTACAGCGGGTTATGTACTTAGAGAGTAAGTTTGCGTTCTGCTTCCTTTCTGAAATGCTGTTTTATTACAGCATTACATTCACTGCTGTGCTCTCCTTATCATACTCAGGGAAATATGGTATCTATCTTGTTTTATTTAGAAGTGACTTGAAAAGTACCCCAGTTTTATACACATCTTATATGAGATGCTCAGAAGTGCTTTTGCTCTTAGACTAGAAGTTTCTGCTTGAACTGTGCTCTGCAGTGGCCCCTGATGGTTAAATTACTTGCTAATTCCTACTTTGCAGAGTTTCTCAGGTTCAGTTAATTTTCCCTGCTCTTCTTTTCAGCTGTCTCTCTGCTCAACTCCTTCAAATGAGCCAGAAGGTTTTTAAGCCATGTTTGGGGGTGAATTGAAAAAAGAACATAATTAAGCACAACTTCAAATGTGAAGAAGTAACATATGAAATGGAGATTTTAGAATTTAAATTATTATGGAAGCTTATGGACCAAAATAATATGAGAAATTCTGGTAGAAGGGAATGGTTTTAGTATTTTTCCATTTCATTTAAACAATTATCTTATTTGAAAAATTAATGGCGTAAATTTAAGGCAAATTTCAAGTCCACTTATATAGTTATTGACAACAATGCTGTCATTCATAGACATAGAAATAATTACAGATTAAAAGCTTAATTAAATATAAAACATTTTTTACCTCTCACTGAGGCTTCATAATTTGCCTTTCACAGCTTCATTTGCAACTTGGGACAAGACAAAACTAGCCTGTCGTCCTTCCTTCCACCATATCCTTCAAATCTTCTTGAAACTGGTGTTAGAAGCTGCCTTTTGTTTGCCATCGAGCATTTTCTGCTCCAGCACAACAGCAGTGCCCAAAACAAAACAGTAAATAAACCCCCAAGTCCAGCAGACCATCATTAACTGCTGAATTCAAGGCTGCACTGAATCAGGACATGGGAAGATAAAGTGCTGAGAAGACTAGAAGACCAAAGTATAAAAACACGGAATTGTTTAGGTTGGAAAGGACCTTTAAGATCATCAAGTCCAACCAATAACTTAACACTACCAAGGACACCACTAAACCATGTTCCCCTAAGCACTACATTTTTAAATACCAGCAGGTAAGTATTTAAAATACATGGAGAACAGTAAATACTCAATTTAAAACTCTTTTCTTTATTTAGTCTTCTTTTTCATTTATGATCATGGCATAGTGGAAATGGAAAATGGAAAAATGCAAAATGGAAAAGCCAGTGGAGCCCACTGGCATCACCTTGTGAACAGAGCCACCAAATACGACTGGAAAGGCTATTCTAACATAAATGCCAGAAGCAGAGATATTTTTGGACTGAGTATTGCTGAAAACCTCCAGAAGGTGGAAGAAAGATACTTCAGGCCCTTCCACTTTTTTCAAACAAGGATTTACTACAACAAACAGCAGAGTGGGAGATCACAGACTCATGGAATGGCTTGGGTTGGAAGGGATCTCAGAGATCATCCAGTTCCAACACCCCTGCTGTGGGCAGGGATACCTTCCATGGGAACGGGCTGCTCAGAGCTCCAACAGCCTCCTCAAACACTTCTAGGAAAGGGGCAGCCACAGCTTCTCTGGGCAACCTGTGCCAGTGTTTAATAATAAAAGCTAGCATCTTCTAGTTTAAAGCCAATAATGACTGGATCAATCATTAATATATTAAAAATAACCTTTAAAAGCCAAACATTCTGTCTGACAGGAGCTTAAAAAGTAAGAATAATGTGTCACAACAGGACAAATAAAAAAGCTTCATAGACTCTGTGTTTTTCAAGGAAGAATTCTAAATGAGAATCACACACTCGTTTATCTCTGCTCAACACTTTTCAGTGTGCTAGAAGGCTTCTCATGGGAGATATTTGCTGATATCATAGAAGGCTTTTCTGAAGATTTCCAGCATTCTTATGAGGATTCTAAAGTTCAGCAGTGCTTTAGCAAAGTCAGTCTGTAAATTCCAAGGTTTCTGGGATAAATAAGGGCTTCTGAGGTCTGGAGAGCAGTGCAACTCTTGGGAGAAACCAATAAAACTGACAGAATGCCTTATGATCTTTTTATTCCTTGCACAAATGTCTTGCCTTATTTGAGATAAGTCAGAATGGTAGCTGGCAGAACACAGGCTTAGCATAACTGCAAATCACATGTGAATAAAGTTGGGCTAGGAGGGCTGCACCAGATGACAGCACAGCTCCTCATAAACAGAATCTCTTTAGCTTTGTAAAAGTTGCTGATTCAAAACTTCAATCCAAAAATATTAACAGAAGCTTTTGTCAGACAGACATAGTGAAAGGTATCACATCTCATCAGAGAAAAGAAGAAGGGAAAAATCCATCTCCACGCAGCAGTCCCTCATCTTCTGGGCTTCCAAGAGAATGCTCATTTCACTGGACAAATTCAAAATGTCCTTCCAAGTGTTCCTCTAAAGAATTCCTCACCTCAATTAAAAAAAAAACCCAAACTTCCTTAACACACACATATACATATATATATATTTATATTTTTTTAAACATACAAAACTCATTATCTTAACACCACACAAGACTTCACTAAAGCCTAGTGTGCTCTGTAACCTGGTGGCCAGGATTGCCCATGTAAGCAGTTCACATTAAGACACCATTTAAATGAGAAGTTGGATGTAGAATCCCCAGTAAGAGATGAGTTCTTGATCCAGTTATTGAATATAAAACTCTGGTGTTCTCCAAGGAACCACTAACAGTGGTTAGTGTTCAGTACAACAGTACAACAGAGACCATTGACATCTTTCTGTTGGATTCCATAAAACAAATGGAATATGGCACCAATTCACCAACTGAAGCTTATATAGCTCCCGATACCACAAGTAGGTCTAACATTCACCCTGTGAACTCAAAACACTGGATTTACCCTCAAAATAGGTAATATTGCTGAAAAACAAAATACAACACACATCAACAAAGCAAAATAACAGCCCTAAATTGTTACATATCTACAGTGGATAAATATTAGGAAAGCCTATGTATTTGTTTTGCTTATGCAGGATTTCTTATTTGGTAATGTCACAACACCTTTTTCAAAATGAATTATGCTAGAATTGAGGAAAAAAAACCTGAAAAATTATTTTGGATTCCAGCTGACATTTGCATAGTCTGAAATGTGAATTCACAAGAGTTAATCTTTTAAGGAACAGTGTGCTTCAGATGAAGGCTATGACAAATGTGAAACAACTTCATGGAGTTTACTCAAATGCAATACCAGGCTCCAAAATGAGTTTGATCTTTCCATACCAAGATCAAATTGAAATCAGGTCTGTATCATACAGTTCTGCTGGTGCAGTGATATTAACAGGTTAAAAAAAAAATCCCTAAAAAAGTCACAATCTAAAGGACATACAAGTATATTTTCCTCTGAATTTCCAAAGCACATAAAGGAACAGTTTTCACAAGCTGCAACGAACTCTTGAAAGCAAACGAGAGAAGCAGTATAGGGCTATAGCTGGTGCACGTTACTCCTCTAAAACTGCTCTGAGGGGTAGCATGATGGTAGCTATCTAGTAAATATTTTCAGTGTCATAATTCAAGCTAAATAAAGTGGAAGTCACCTACTACTGTTAAATACAGTCATTTCTGCAATCTTGGCAGCAAGAAGTGCAGATGCACTTTCGTCACACCCAAATTAGTGTTTGCTGTGGATTTATGAAGCTTGCAGCTTACTTGCCTATCAAAACAGTGACAGTATTATTCTGGACATCGGGAAAATTTGAATTTGATCTGGCCATGGGCCAAATCATAGGAGGTTCATGCTGAAACACAGTTAATGAGTAGCCAGAAGAAGTGGCCAGTAATTGGCAGCTCAGCTTCTGTTGTAACGAATGCTCATTAGGAAGACAGGCTGACTACTTGGCTTCTTCATTTATTCAGTTTTTGACCCATAATTTAAATATTCCAAACTGTTCCATTTTAAAATACAGGACGAAAAGACTGTGTGATCTCACGTATGGAGGTGGCAGCTCCCAAAATATTTACACATGAAGCAGCCAGTTAATACACTTTGCCATACTTTAGATCATGGGAATTATAGCTGACACTAAATAAACAACGATAAATAGTGACGGGGAGGTACCTGTTCCAGAGAATGTGTGAGCTCAAGCAAGTTTTGTGTGTTCCCTAAAATGTGCCCGGGAATTTTTTTTGTTCAAAAAAGGGTGTTGGGAGCAGCGTGCTCCCATGGGTACAGCTGTTGGGCATTGTTTGTGCCCAGAGATCAAGGAAATACAGCTCAAGGCAGACATGTGCTGGTGTGTTTACAACAAGCCAGATGCAGTCACACCCTTTACCAGCCAAGAAAATTACTGAATCTAATGGGCAGTTTGACAGGAACCTGTATCAGCTGGCATTTGGAAAATAAAATTCAGTCAAAAAGCAAGGGGATAATGAAGAAAGATGTCATCCACTCAACAGATAACAAAATCAGACCATTTGAAAAGTGGGAGACAAGCCTCTTCTTGCTTTTAGACAAAACAGAAAATCTAACCCCACAGCTGATGGTGGTGCTGAGAAGAATGACAGCAATTTCTGTAACACAGCTCTGTGCCAGGACCGATTAAGTGCTGAAAATGGATTTGGAATCAGCTGGTAGGAAAGCGAAGCATGCAAGTTCCATGATCCAAAATTAAATAGCTGAAACAGAGTAATTCAATTAAATTCTCTAAAACTTTCAGTGATAAATCACACACATATATCACTTGCATAGATTACTTGCCTGTGTGGGCCCATCAATAAAAGTTCTGTTGAGGAGCTTTTATCCAAAAACATCCCCAAAAGCATTTTTGAGACTGATTTGGACAAGCTGCGCTCCTAAAAATTGTTTACAGATGAGCTAAAGTCTAGGAGTGACCCCTGTCAGTAAACACACAGTGAGTTTAGAGCCCAAACGTATGCCAGGCTGCTCCACCAGCACCGTACAGGCTGCATTTCATTGCTCACAGCCTAAACTTCACCATGGTGTGAAATGTAGCTCAAAGAGCTGCAGATGGACTGGACTCAAATGTCTGAATTTCTGATGCTTTCCATGAGCTGCTCAGATCCGTGGGCTGCCATCCAACAGGTTTAGCCAAGCGCAAAGCATGAAAAATTGCATCAAGAGACTGTTTCTGTAGTCACTTCAGTGGAGCTACTTGAATGCCATGTTCATCACTACAGTAAAAAAAACAAAACATCAGAGAGGCCTGGGATCTGTTCTGTTGAGCTACCCAGCAGCTGTGACCACACCACAGCCCAGCAGGGACATCAGGAGACAGGGAGGCTGGAGAACATCACACAAGGCATGTCATTCTGACATCCTCCCCCACATCTTCAGATTTTTGAAATCTTGGTCAAATTGCTCATGTCAATGTGCTGAAATCCAAGCTCTCTGAAAGCTCGTTATTCCAATTCAGCCAGAGGAGGGGGAATGGCAGTCACTCCCGAACACACACTGGTGGTACAGGGTGACTTGTGCAAGCAAAAGCAAAAGCAGCCTGTGTCAGTCATCTGCTCATGAGGCACAGTGTGAGTGATCAGACATACACAACCTGTATGGAAGGACTTCGTGTTGTTTTTAATAAACAGCCCAAAGAATTATCAGTACTGATTTAAACAGGCATGTACCAACCCAGCCCTTCTTCAGTGACACCCTCTGATCTCACTCTGTGTATAAACCCAACAGCTACTCTTGGAACAGCTCCTTTTGTCTATACTGCTGTTTAGAGGGGCTGCATAATCCCTCTGGGAAGGCATCTTTCTTTGCAAGGATAAGCTGAATCAGCACACAAATCCTCAAGGATAGCTAAGGCACTTATCAAGTTTGCCTGGGCTCTTTGAAATTGAACAAAATTAATAGTTGATTCAAAGCAAAATAAACACGTTACTGAGTCTGTAATAGGTAAATAAACCTAACACAATAATTATAGTATTATATATAACACTAAATATCACAATGAGAGAATGACAAGAGACATGAAATAACATCTGTGGTTAAAATGAAACCATGATAACAAAGGACAAACACCTGCCACTGATTTTGCACCTACTCACCCAAAACAGTAGCTGGATGTGTTTTTCTTATCTGTAGACCTATTAGTTACAAATACTAATCCAATACAGAAAAATCTCCCAGTGAAACACATTTTAGGCACAGATCTACCCATGCAGACCAGCTGGCTGTTCAGACTAACATTAGTCACAAACATACCTTTTGCTTTTGTGCAACTAATCTTCTTAGCCCTTGCCTGGGGATACAGAACTGGGAATATTAGGTTTCAATTACTTACTTTTAGTATTTTTTTAAAAATCCAATGATGTTTGCATCATTAGAAACAGAACAAACAACTCATTTTGATGGCACTCATAGTATGTCTTTTTTTAAGAAGGAAAAAAGGATTAAAACATTTACTATTGACCTTTCATATTAAAAGGGACACTGACAAATACAAACTATTTTCACCTTTACTTAGCACTGAGTGCTCTCTGGCAGAAGTATAAATAACTAAAAAAATTGAAATGTTTCAGATATTTGCGCACTAAGCAAATGTGTATGCTTACATACCTCTTGTATTTTGATCTGTAAACTATATTAAACATCATACTTTCAGATGCAGAACTGTCAGGCCAAATGAACAGTGGCCTTTTTGCTATAGGAATGCTTTACTACAAATACATGTGCAGGCTTCTTCCACATTTTCCCATCACTATCCTGTTATCCACACTTGCAAATGTCCACAGACAAGGAGATAATTTAATTAGCACACACAATTAAACCAAATGATGGTTTCAGGGCCCTTATGTTCTTACTTTCGTTATTAATGCTTATTTTGTAATGATAGCCATCAATTATTTTTCAGATTTTGAAGCACAGTCACAAAATAAGAAAATGTTTCCCAAAGATTACTGTAGAGGGTTTAAAAGTTTATATTTCTTGTGGCCACACTATCAGAATAAGTTCACAAAAACGCAGTCAACAAGCACAATTGTTGAAAGGTATGACAGCAAAGACATTTAGACCACATTCTTAACAGGAAAAAAGGAAAAAAAAGACATTTTTTCATATGTCCAAGAACATTTTGTACCTATAAATTTCCTATGTCTGCTTCAGGAAAATTTGTCATTTTAGGAATCTACTTGGATTTTATTTAACAGTTTTGACTACAAGTTGGGAGTCAAAATGTTTCCTAACGTGTTGTCATTTTAGGTTTTTGATAGCACTTTGCATTTCAGTAGTGAGATTATCACAAACACCTCAGTGTATTTAACCCAGGAGGTTTGCAACGGGAGCCAACAAAAACAGTGGCAGTGATTTCCCCCAGTAACATCTACCTTAAAAAATACATTTGCAATTAAGAGTTTGCCATTCATGTATGATATTAACTTTCTGACACTACTCATTCATTTTCAGCATTTTGTTTGTTCGTGGAAGACTGCTGTCCTCTGAGGAATTGTTGTAGACAAAGGGGGATTTTTACCTCAGTAACTATTCAGATTTTTTACTTTTACTTAGAAATACACATGACTCAGGGAAAAAAAAAATTTCTAGGTATATTTTTCCACCTGAAATCTTACGCTGCCATGAACAGGATCTCATTTTCTTAATCAAATGATAAATAAAGCCAAAGTTCTGACTCTCTAGTGCTCTTAAGACAAAAGATTCTTCCAAAATGCAAAACAGTTCTGTACTAAACCCTTCCCTTACTCTGGTATGTGCAAATCATTTATATGTGTATGCACTTTTTTTTTTTAATTCATAGCTGATGATCTAGGCTTTATATATAGAAATTATGTGGAAATATGGGTTGCTTTGAAAGATGATTTTGCATGCACGTCTAGAGCAATTCCTAGTATAAATTAATGTATTTACATTTGCATTAACGTTTCTCACTGAGTGTTTCTATAGTCTCAGCCTGTTGTTATTTTGCTAAGGGCCAGGTATGCAAAGATTACCATATTATAAACTTTCTCCCCATAAAAAAGCCTCCCTGTTTTAAAATCATTGTTATTGTGATATTTGGCTGTTATTTGCTCATGAACTTCAAATATATTTCAGCCTAACAAATTCAAATCCCTTTAGTAAACACTCCTTGCTGCTTGTCCGTACCTTCCTACAAATTTTATACACATTTAAGAACTTGGCCCTTTGTTGCACCTTCATAACTCTTCCCTGAAAATATACCTAAATCATACAAAAACAGTATTAATTCAGAAGGTCTTGGCACATTATTTTGGAAATTTTCAGCCTGGATTTCTGTCACATGCTCAATCGCATTCAGAAGTCAGGGTCCACGTCAGCTGAAGTTCAGGTTATAAAAATAATGAATAAAACTGTGCTGACTATGGGTAGGAATGATTGTGAATAATCTCAAATTTATACAGTACACCATAAGTCACTGCCACCTTTTATTCATGTGAGCATGTACACGTTTATTTGTTTATGGAAAACAGTTCTTAAAAAAAATTCTCGTAATGATGCAGCATATGCTACACAGGGAAGTTGTCCTGTATAAACCTACATGTTCAAGACATTTTTAATCTAAAAAACCTTCTTCTCTATCATCTGTGGAGAGTTTTTAATTAAAAAGTTGAGTTACGAGAAAAAAAAATGAATCTGAGTTAAGAAGATGTACCTATTTAAGAAACTTGGGAAAAACAGCTTTCACAATTTTCTTAAAAATAGGCATTAATTGATAGTGTGTTCTAATTATGAACACACTTGAGAATAGTTAAGCTAATGAACATTTCCCCTAACTGTTACAAATACTAACAATAATTGACTAGTAAGGATTCACTGGAATGATTAATTACAGTAAATTTTAGAATAATCTTGAAAAGATCATAGGGGTTTTTAAAAACAACATAGATGCATCCTTTTGTAGCAGTACCAAAACCAGTCTTGAAATTCCATTAATTTAGCAGACACGACTTTTTTCTAAACAGGAATATACGAGAACACATATTATACTCATCATACATGCAGCTTTTATTTTACTATCCTCTCAGTAAATTTTTTATTTTGCCCATTGCAAAGTGAATACTCAGCAGTCACAGAGCAGTTTTACTGAAAAGCATCTGAAGTTACAAAAGGTCACTCTCAGGAGGATGCATTACTCAGTGCCTGCAAACAAGATTTCCACTTAATGTTTCTCTGCATGAATTTGATCCTAAGAACTTTAGTCACGATTCAGCAAAACCTCTAAAGAACAGGCGTTATCCCCCTGCCCTTGATGGGGGCTGAGAGGTTACTGGACCCCTTTGAGTAAATCTGGTTCTTTCTTTCAGCCTGAGAGGTGAAGTAATCCTGGAGGAACTGCCTCAAATACTAGGACATGAAAAATAAGCTGGATGACTACTCATGTTGTCAAAAATACCACTCAGAACAGAAACTTTGTTGAGCTAGATCCAGCAAGATGGAGGAGCAACTAGCATAACATTTATTATTTCAATGTTATTTAAAAAAAATAATCAGCTTTCATTGCCTTTTAGCTTCTGGACCTGGACCTCTTACTTGCACTGGCAACACTCCCAGGTTTTTTTCTGCAACTGCAGGAGTCAGAAGTTCTCATTGAAGAGTATCAACTGAATCTCTCAGGTAACCATTTGAAAGTCCAGAACTCAAGAGAAACTCCTGATGTCGCAAGATCCATCATAACAAAAATTAGAAGAGTTGGAAATAGATATTTACTGAGGGTCATATCAGCATTCAGCCCTAATCAAACGGTATCAGATATTCAAATGCAGAACAAATCCACTTAAGGAATGTTTCTTTAATCAATGGATTGACAAGGCCCCAAGGAAGCTGCAAGAGGCAATCAGCATATGCTGGCAGGGAACTGGAAATGTAATTACAATCTAGAGAAAGGAAAATTTCACTGTGCCCTTCAAAATGATGCAAACTCTTGTCATTTGCATGATGCCACTGCTACCAAAGAAAGAGACAGAACCCCCTTTCCCACATATTTTCATTTTAGCCATTTAGTTCATCCATAAACTTGTACAATCAGGAAAGAAAGGAAAATGAGTTTTGAATAAAGATGTGCTTGACTTGGAGTTAAATTTCTGAGTCCACAGCCCCTCTCCCACAGTACATGGGAATTTCTGCCACAAAACCTGACACACAGTAAGGCCCTGCTTAATTGTGCCACAGCTTTCAATGATACAACATTAAAAAGAAGATAAAGCTTGTTCATGCTGATGAAATTCCAGTAACTCAGGTCCTCTGTATTCAAATAAAATTTTTCTCTTTTTATTCCTGATTATTGTATGGCTCATTAAAGGAATAAACCCCAGCATGACATGAAAAATCACTATAGTCTGATAAAATGAAATAAAACTCTATTCAGCAGCAGAAGTAGCTTAACTTGGGTCTAAGAGAGAAGCTGAATAATAATTACTTTTATTTATTACAGAACTTATTTTATGATTTTAATGTTTTCAAAAATTACACTTCTCAACAAGAGGTATTCTTTCCTAGCAAGGGGAAATCACCTTTTTATTTATTTAGAATTTCCCTGAATACATACATTGCATAAATTTTAGGGCAACCAAAGTTTCAATTTGCTTCATGTTCAACCTTTAAGACTAGTTAAAATAACCTGCAAACTGGAAATAGCTGAAGAGTGAACCAGCAAACAAAGCAAGCAGAGACAAGGGAGGAGAAAAAATACCTTCTACCAACTTGCTGACATGACTTCATCTATATTTCTGAAGTTATCTAGGCAGATTTATCATTAGATCCTTTACTGAAAAGTCACTGAAAAACTCAGTATCAAAACCACTGACATTTAACTTTCAGGAAATAATTGAGGAAAAGCATCAGACACTCAGTGTTCAGAGGGCACTTTAACAGCAAAATATTTTATGCCAAAACCATCTGGTTCAATAAAGCCACAGAAACCGGCTTAAACTCAGAAAGTTGTCTAGGTTGAAAGCTTGGGGTTTATTTAGGATGAGGGGTTTTTTTGTGGGATTTTTTTTTGGCCGGGTTGGTTTCTTTGTGGGGCGGGGGGGGAGGCACGGGTTGAGATTTCTTTTTGTCTCTTGGTTCCAGGATGCAAAGTTAGAGGATAACTATTCTTTCTCAGTAGATCAGTCACCAGATTTTTCACTCCAGTCAGTATTAGGATGATTTCACCTTTCAGCAAACACAACACAGTTGTCACTCTCTCCCTTCTCCAGTATGTTTTCAGTTCTCCTGCTGCTGCATACAAGAGTCACCTCGTTAAAGCTTCAACTCAAACCTCTCCCTAACCACCACTCTAAGAGCAAGCCAAGACAGACAAGCTGTTCCTGGTCCAAGCTACCCAATTTCTGTGGAATAAGCCATGAGACCTCCCTTCAGCTAAAACAAAAGGAGGCGAGGATCCCTCCTGGAGGAGGCACGGAGGAGAGCTGGGAAGCCCTGATAGGTGATGCTCCAAACATTCACAGATGGCTTCTGAAGAAGCTTGAAAGGCAACTACTGATGGAAATACCAATTATGGGCAGCTTCCCTCAAAATAATAAGCAATAACAAGTTTTGTTTGCAACAGCCAGAAAGGAAAACTCCGATTGCAAAATACCCTTGGTGTTGTTTCATGAGAAATGAGATTTCTGAGTGAGTTAAGTGCTGGTGAGTGAAGAAGCATTTCATTTCCTCAATCCCCCATTTTATGTAAATCAAGAATCTTGCTAAACTTTGCAGTTCTATTTTTTGCTTTAATAAAAACTTATGAAATAAGAACACCTCCCTCCCCACATACACACACTTTAATAGCAACAAGCAGATTTTGGAACTTGGTTCCACATTTGTTACCAGGGAAACTGCACAGACTTGGAGAGATTCACATGCAAATTATTTCCTAATCTGCTGTGTCATAAAAACACAATCCAGCACTCAACTAGCAATATGCATTAAAATGCAAAGCCCAGGATTATCAGCAAGCTCAGTCTTAATTTTGACTCTGTTTGGTTCTTACATTCACAGCTTATATCCCTGCTATGAAACTGCTGCTAAACCACTCTGATTTGGTGAAAAAAGGTCTTCTAGCTACATTGTGTAATGAAGACAGCAAGGGCCAAGACTCCTCAGCACAGAGAAGATTCCCCTGCCTTCAGAGCCAGCCTGGGCAGTGCATCCATCCCTGGAGCCCTGCACTGTATAACCAGCCCTCCTGGGCCTGGGGCTAGCACAGCTTACTCCATTGGGATTTGAACCTGCTGCTGCAAAGGTCACTACTCTATTAGCCTCAACACTTGGGTTTGCTCCAATGAAAACACACACTGGCAAAGTGCACAGTACTGAGAGAAACAGAAATTAAAGTTCTACGAGCCCAACATTAGCAGTGCTATTTAGTACACTCCACTGATGGAGAGCTGGCCTTCACTCAGGCTTGGGAATGCGTGTTCAGCCATTCCCACACTGCCTCAAATTAGTTAATCCATGTATTTCCAGCACCAGTGGAGCTGCACAGCCAGAGCCTGCAGCTGCTGGCAGAGGCCAGGAACACCTGAAAGTTTCTTGCAGCTCTGTTGGGTCCCAGCTGCAGCAGCCTTGACTCTGTCTCATGCCCAAGCTTGGCAAGATTCACAACTGTGTGCCCTGCCAAAGGCAGCAGAAGTACATATATCTCCAAAGAATGTGATATTTACATTAGAGAACGATAAATGAAGCTTATTTCCTGTCACAAAAACATTACAGAAACCTGTCTGCTCCCAACTCCTTCCGCTCACTTGAGAGAGGATGTGTCACCAGCCTGAACCCCTGGGTAAGTGATACCCCAACCCTGCTTTGATAGAAACTCATCAGAACCTGACAATGTGCATTTAAGCATTTGATTACATCACCCATTGGTCATTAAGGAAACCACAGTTGCATCTTCCTGTTACAGCCTATTTGATTAAGTTATATGATACATCCTCCAGCATTATTCATGCCCCTGTGCACCAGCAGCTAATTTCCTTTGCTGCGTGCCATCCGGTTTTTATTAATGTCTCCTCCAAAATGAACTTCTCCAGTTATACTTTTTTCTCTTCCATACCTTCTCACAGCTCAGTCTAGTTCCCACAGACATATTTTAATTAATTTACCTGAAGAATATACCATTACTTAGGTATATTAATAAATTTTTTTGCATACCTTCTTTCAAGTAGTTTTGGTCTGGGTTTAACTGCTTGTTTTCCTTTTTGTGGGTGCTATTCTATTCAAAAGTACTTATTCTGAGCAAATTAAGCTCTGGACCATAAATGACTGCTGCAACTTTCACAAGATGCTAATTTACACAAGTGTAACTGCTGATACAGTTATATCAGAACAGGAAAGATTAGCCAACAGTTTATAGCACCGGCTAAATGTGAATTTTGTCCCTGTGATGTGCACAGGCTGTGGAGAAATATAACCAGTGCAGTGCTTTCACTGTAACTCTAATAATTTAAAAACATAAAGCACATACAAAGATGGAAAGCTGGTATTTCCATTTAAATAAATCTAGTTATCATGTATTTAAATGCACCTGAAAATGCTCAAAAACTTTAAACTGCATCTTCTTGAGCCAGAATTGCAGCATGACACTAAAAAATAGATGCCTCAAAGCACAGTATTTACTTTTCTTGCAGTTTGACCCAATTCCTACTACAGATGTGCTGGAGCACGGATCCCTCCCCAGGAGATAATGGAGGCAGGAGCATGTTCATGGTAAAACCTGTACCCTACAGGTTGAGTCATGCCTGATCAGCACTTGAGAACCTGAGTGAGTGAGAGTTTTGCTCTGGAGGTGGCAGGATTATCCTGTGCCTCTCTGCTTGCAGTGTGTACTAACCCATGCACAAATGAGGGGTTTACAAAAATACAGGGAGAGCAATAGATAACTTTTTCCATATTTGCCCTTGCCCAAACATACATGGTATTAAAAGTGCCTGCAAACTTCATGTTCTGTCTGTACATGAACATTTCTCCTAAATTTTGTCTCTTTTAAGTATAGACTGGGAGCAGGCCCCCTCCACTAAACTCGATAATCTGATCTCCAGATTTTTTTCTTTCCACAAAAATGGCAGAGATGAGCTGTCAGGAAACACAGAATATATGGTAAAAAATTCAAAAACTTCACAGAGAAGCTGATGCATGATGTGCATTATGGTAGAAGTGAAGAGAAAAACCAAGGGGAACTCAGGAGGTTCTTGAAAAGGAACTTAATAAAAGATAAAAAATGCTTTGAAGTGATTTAAGTATTTCAGGATTATTTAAACATCATCCTGGATGTGAGCAAGGCTCAATTTAGTCTTCCTTCCATAAATATGCACTTGCCTTTCTAACAGAGATCTTCTTAATCCCTTTTCTATCCTGTTATTTTGGCTAATTCCAAGTGTATCAAATACACATACAAATTCTATTCCTATTTGCCAGTGAAGTTATCTTTAACATATGCTACAATAATAAATGCCAGAGGGCAAAAAAACCTTATTAAACTTATATTATTGATTATATACTATTTTGTAATGAATTTCACTAAATCCTGCAATACTGTGATGTTTAAGACCACTAAAAAAGTAAAGAGTTTAAAAAGTAATTTGTATAACAACAATGAAGAATTACTCTGACAGAACTGTGAGGGAATTCAGCCTTCAGTGACGAACACAGTCTCAATCTACATCCTCTCATTAGTGTTGAATTAATTAGGCTTTATTTATTCATATGACATTAATGATTATATAGAGCCTATAATTGTCAAAGTCTCAGAAGTTTTTGGTGTACTCTGATGGTGGGAGGAGTTCAGTAGCCCTGTAAGAGATAATAAAGTGAGAATGCAAACTTTGGGTTAAGACACCATTTTAATTTTTATTTTCATCCTGAACTTTTAAGACTCATAAAAGCTTCAGCCTAATTTTTCCCCCTACAGTCACGGAACATTTCAGTTCTGAAGTACAAAAAGCACATCCCTAATGAAAGGCTTCCATAAGAATTATGCTGTATGATTCATTTTGTTCAAAACCAACAGCAGATATTGAGGATAACAGCAGATATTGAGGATACCATTTATTATATGATTACTATTACTGAATTCCTGGTATTTAATCTTCACACATTTAATATTCTACCTTTAATTTAGCTTATTTCTAAAGAAATATTGCTTGCATATTACGACAAAAAAGGAAGAAATAGAGAAGGAATAAGATTAATTTTTTTGGGAATGTGTGCTATTATTTTGATTTGTGAATGCCTATGAATTAAAAAAAAACTTCTGGTACTTTAGTCTGTTGGGTATACATGCAGTAGACTTTATCCGAAAGAAGGAAATTAAAAACAAAACATGAGAGTTAGATAAGCTTTCAGAAAGGCATAATTTAGAAAATGTTTGTGAATTATGTGTGACACAACATAAAATACCCTTGCAAGACATTTAAATGCCAGCAAATTACTGAGAGGAATATTACTATTTAAGTATTACTGTTTAAACAAAACAGAGAAAAGCAAAACAGCTTTGTGCATTTACACATCAGCACAGAACACCTGAATATTTTCCTCATTTGCACTGAAAGAGATGCTTAAAACCTGCAAAGCTCTGTTTGGTGGGGGAGCAGAACCAACAGCAGTGGAGATGTATTTCAGGAAGGGGTTCATGGACGAGTCCAGCTAAAACTAAACTAGAACTAAAACTAAAGTAAAGCCAAGGAACCCAGCAGTGCTCTCGTCTCAGTCCCAGCACTCAGGAATGCACTGCACATCTGCAAACACCAGGAACACCCTACTTGTGGCAGCATGGCATTTCTGCTTTGGTCCTTGAGGGGGTGTGTGAAACAATGAGCTGGCCAAATGGTATCAACTTCTTAATAACATCTCACGTGTCAATCACATCAGACAGCAATCAGCAAAAGGTATTTGATTACACACACAGGCAGTGACAGCACCTAGCAGTACTGAGGCTCCAAGGATGAGCAGGAGGTCCATTCCCAGTCATGCAAAAGCCCTTTCTGCTTTTGCTTCCTGTGGGTTTCTTGTTTCTTTCGGATTTGTTTTGTTTCATTTTCAGTTTGGTTGGGTTTGGGGTGGTTTTTTTAGTAATTGGAAGAAGTGAAATTTAGAGTGGACGTTATCACCTGTACAGAATTCAAACACAAAGCAAAACTACTGACTATTACAATAATCTGTCCTGAAATACCAACAAAAACTTAAAAAATAACCACCTAAAATCCCTCCTTGTTCCTCTGGCAAGTGCTGCACACAAAAAGGAGCAGGTGAATGGAACAAATTTAATAATTCCCATAAACCCTCTGGGCAACGTTACATATTCTCAGAGTTACCTATCACTACATTACCATTAATCAGCAAGGTTATACACACACACAGAACTCTGATAACATTCCTTAATGGCTTTTCATAATGAAGCAAACAATGTATGAAAATAAAACAATGAAGCTTCTTTTTTCACTGCTTTGTCCTGATTCAGAGGAAAAAGATATGATATTTGAAGCATTTTTCAAACAAAGACTTTATCAATTAACTACCATCTAATAATTTAAATATTCAAGTAGCTTTATTTTTCTCTTTGATTGGCTTACATTCAAAAATAAGACTGTAAAAAAAATAAACTTTTTTCAAACAATAAGTAAAGGATTTTCACTTAAAGCATCAAATACAATGTTGACTACTCAATAATTTGAAAACTGAGGAAAACATGAAAATTTATCTTTAGATAGACGTGCTTTCAGAGAATTGGAAGCTTTCTGAGAAAATGATTCCCAAAGTCCTAGCCAGCTTAGAGCAAAACAAAACATAGCATAAGGAGTGAACTGTACAAGTGTGTCTTGTCATTTTAGAGGAGAGGAACAGGAAAGAAGCAGCAGTGCACAGAAGGTACTGTTTGATAAGATTTATGCAGAAAGCTATGGATTTGTTTCTCAAAGTAATAATGAAATTGAAAAGTCTCCACTCAAGGTAGTCTGCCTGAGTTCCTGTTAGAATAATTAATTCAACACTGTGGGGATGGAATTGTTATTGATGTGTTGAGGCACCAGGAGACTTGGATAGGCACTCTTTAATTACTTATAATCTAAGCAAATAAATATAATTAAGCAATATGTATCTTTATGAAATTCAAATTGAATCTCAGAGGTATAGAAGATCACCTTTGCTTACAAACCAATGACTTAGATAAACTTTCAAAGATCTACTAGTGTTGTGTTGAAGCCAAAAATCCTTAGTTGTAGGAACCTGGGAAAGGATATGACAATGTTTTGATCAGCATAAAATCGCAATTTTCTCAAGAGAAAATCAGGCAAGTTCTGTGACAAAGATGACAGAGACAATAAAGGAGAGATACGAGAAAGTTAAAAATCTGGAGCTTGCATCCTACATACAAAATACATGCAATTTCCTCTTCTCAAAGCTTTTGGCCATATTTTAGCACCCAGTGAAGAGATGACTTCACCCAGACTAGAGTGCTTTGTGCAAATGCATTTGTCACTGCAGAGAAGCACAAGTGGTTCCAAGCTGAAAAAGGATGGCTGTCAATACCTCATGAAAAGAAATAGCCTAGAGAATGTACACAGAAATACATGCAGGGCCAGGCAATTTCCATCTTTTTCCAGAATGAAATATAAACTTTCACTGTCCTGAGTCTGCTTCTGCAGAGGATGGAAGATTGACCTCAGGCTTTTCCTCACTTGTTTAATAGCTTGGGCTTTTTAAATCTGTTCACATATGAATCCTCCTTTGAGTATACTCAAGAGGACGCAATTTTTAAAAAAATTATAGATGAAATTCTTGTATTATATTTTGACTCTAGGACATGAAACATTCTAAAGATGATTAAGCATTGTGAGATCTAAGATGAGTTGTCAAAATATAGCGAATCTTCAGACACAGTTAGAAACAGAATAAAGCAGAAAGTAAAAGAAGAAACTAAGTAAATCCTTAACTCTAACAGCCCACCAAGATTAAAACAAAGCTCTCCTTCAGCTTCTGGAGAATTGGAGTCCAGATTCTATTCAGGCAATGGAAAGAGACTTAAAATACAATACATAAAGATACTTTCTCATCTTTCTAACCATTTCTATTCTGCTGTAAGCTGCCTTCCTCCTGCCTTTTCATGTATCATCACTGACAGAGGAATTAAAGAAAGGGCCTGTTTAGACTGCTGCAATGGTGGTAATGTCTATCCTCTCAAGCCAAAGCAATAGGATAACAACTAAACACTGAAATGCACCTTTCCAAACTGTTTTGGAATGAGCTGAAGAAAAATGAACAGTAGAAAGACCAAACTGGAGAGGGAATTATGGGGAAAAAAATGACTCTTAAGAAATCAATCACATTAACAGCACTAGAGATAGTCTCATTAATGGCTTTCAGCCCTTTCATGTGGCATTTAGTGGGAACCCTACCCAATTCACTCATTCAACAAGAGACCACCCCAGGTAGCTCCAGCTGCCTCCCTCAGGGCACAGGGACTTGTTCTGACATCTCTGTCCCTGTGCCCTCTGCTGCTCGGGGTGACTGGGGCAGGCCAGCACTGCAAGCAGAGTGCCCTGCACAGCCAGGGAGGGAGGTGACAGTGACAAACCATTTGTAACAGTGACAACCACAGTGGGCGAGTGCCACAAACGCTGAAAAGGGCAATGACGGTTTATAGAGGAATAAACTGAGATCTAGAGTGGCGTGAAGTGAGGCATCCCTGAGAAAATAAAGGAAAATGAAGTAATTTAAACACACTGCTGGATTTGTGGATGCAGGGATGTGAGCTGAAGGAGCTGCTGGAGAAATGCAGGTCTTCATTCCAGAGGTGCCTTTGTTTGCTTACTAAAAGCATGATGTACACATGGAGTAGCTAATTTATGATGATATTTTCCTTGAGCAACTCACCAACAGGGTAGAAAGAGCTTCCTACCTTGGGGGTAAGAGAGTAATACAGAACACAGAGAAGATTCTTTCTAGTGCAAACTCTTCAAGTTGTGTACAAGTGTGTTTCAGGGGGGTTCTGCCAATCAATACTCCGTTTTAAAGTTTCGGCAGCCTAGTGGGTGAAATTTCATTTTCAAGCATTTTAGCCTCACCAGAAAGAAGGAAAACTTTACATTTCTCTCTTAGATACTGCATTCTTAGTCACAAAAACACTGTATTGCAATATTGATTTACAGGGCTGGATCTTCAAATCCAGCTCAGAACTAAAAATTAAGGGCCCATCTGTCCTGATCCTGAGGTTCCCTACTGTTTACTATTACAGTACAGGGACATGTTCTGAGCTCCTGTCCTTTGGGAAGGCATGTGCAAGTGTGAACACAGCACACAGCAAAATTCTTTTACTTCTATTACTTTTGAGGGCCACTTTGTTAAGTAATGGTTCTGAGCCATTATTGTGCCTTTCTTTTTCTTTCCTTATACAAGAAACAGTGTAAAGATGCATCACCAGTCTGTCCCTTCTGAGCTTCTCCTTTTCCATTTCTATCTGTATTTTCAATGCTTTTCTGTATTATGTGCTTTATCTTGAGATAGTTGCTGATCACGTTTCTTAAACTTTGGAAGATGTAGCAGCAGCACCACAACTGGGCACGTCCACGATCCTCAGCAGGGCCCTCAGCCTCAGCAGGCAAAGGAGAGGGGCTGCCAGCTCTGCTGCCTTGCTCAGATGTCACATCAGCTCTCCTCCGGGGCACGTGCTCCAGCAGCAGTGCCTTGGTGCCCCTGTACCAGGCAAAACCTTTTAAAAAGATTCTCTTTGATGTGTAACCACGGGAGGGCACAGGTCCCAAGTTCAGCTAAGCATGTTGTGGACATTAGCAGGTTTAGCTCCACAAGGCAAACACGAGTGACAGCCTGTAAGTCAAGATATCATTTTGGAAGAGCTGCTGCAAGAAAAACAGTGAGATGAAGAAAGAGTGGGTATTGTGGATTTCTCAAGTGAATATTGGAGCTCCTGAAAAGCACCACTACCCGAAACTTTGATTATTATTGGAAAGGTATTAAGACATGCTTTACAGTGCCACTTTACCTGTCTCAGACACAAAGGAAAAATCAGAGAGAGGGGAGCATTTAATTTTCCTTAGTAACAATAAACAATGTTCAACAGCATCTCACAGGATGCAGTCTGCACTTTCAGTGTGGAATAAAATCCTCCACACTCTTAGCACTCCACCTTCCTCGGCCTTGGTAGAAAAAAAACCTCATATCCCACCCAGGAGGGTAACAGTGTCCTCCAGACCCAGCTCCCTGGAGAGCACAGGTCAGCCAGGGTGAGCAAATTGATCTAAGATGTGGTTGCCAGTTAAGCCTAAATTAATCCTCTCCATGGATCAGCATCTTGCAAATAAATTAATGGGCACACTACCTGGGAGACAGTATAGTCTTTTTCTACCTCATTAAAGAATTCCTCCCTTAAGCAAGATATTAGTCATTATGAAATTTGTGGGTCCTTCACTTTCAAATTTTCAAAGGGAGTTTTGAACTCAGTCTATGAGGGATTAATACATGGTTTGAAGTCCAACCAGGGCTTCTTAGGTCTGTGGTAAGAACAGCAGCACAGAGCAATCACTGTTACGTTTGATTTAAATGCCTCATTTACTCCTTCCACATGAAAAACTATTAAATAAAATTATGCTTAATGACTTAACACTGAAGGAATTCTACTTTTTCTCAGAGATAGACTGTTGTTGTACACTGTCCCCAAAGCAACCATTCTCTACAACTGGATCTCTGTCAGTACAGTCAATGTGTCAGGAAATACACAAATTGAAATAAAAACACACTTTCACAAATTTAAAAAAGAAAACATTAGCAGTTTCCACTGCTCTAAAATTAAAAAAAAAGAAAAAGAGATCAATATAAAGTCATTGTACATTAATTGCAGGTGAAGTAAAATTTGAAATCTTATTCCTTTGGCTTTGATTGCTGGTAGAAATGTGTATTTTAAATATAGGGAGAATAAAGAACAACAATATTATTAAGTGGAAACAGGGTAATAGGTGTATTGCAATGAAAACTTCTACTGTGTTATTCAAATCTCTATTTTTTACACGTACATCAGTGCACCCCTTTACACGGCTCATGCGCTACAGAACCAACAGGATGTTTTTCACACACATTACACATACAAAGGACTGATTGCCATTACCCTAAAAGTGCCCTGGACATTGAGATCAAAAGCAAGGGGAGCCACCTGCTCCTCCCTTGTCCTTCTCAGCTGGTATTTGCTCAGGCCTTTCTTGGTCCCCACAACCCTCCCAGGCTACAGCATTACACCATGCTTATCACCAAGCTGGGGGTTGACATTGTGCCTTTTCCTTCATAACACCTTTTTTTTTCCTGGTCACAGCTTGCCTTATGAGCCTGAAACACAGGGAAAAAACAAAAACAAAAAAACCCCAAAAAACCCCAAACTTTTTTCCTCTTTACAACAGCCTTTCACACAAGTGAAAACAGTTACACTGCCTCCCCCATGATTTTCTTCTAAAGATTATCCCAACTGCAGTTCTTTCGGTCACCATATTCTGGGTTGTTCTTCCTTGGCCACCAACCAATAAATCTAAATCCTTCTTGAAGGAAAATCATTGTATTTTTACATAGGATCACTTCTTGCATTTTTTGCACTGTTTATACAGCCTAATAAGGTATTTACCCTTCTCTCAGCACCATAATGCTGTTGACTCACACTCTCCCTGGAGAGGAGGAAGGGCAGTTCTGCTCCTTCACTGATGCAGGGGGTACTGGGTTTAGAGACTGAAAGCTCTAAACCAAGGCTTTCTTAGGGGTCTAGTTTTAAATCCAACCTCTGACAGAAGAAAGGGCAATTTCTCACAAACAGAGAAGGAACGGAAGAGAGTATATGGGAAAGTCAGACCAATACAGAAGCAGAGCCCTGTTAACTCTTGGGTTTCCAGCCAATTAATTTCTTTCCATCTGGACTCAGCACAAACTGGAACAACTCCTTTGTGGGACTGTGTGCACAAATGGTGGTGTCTTAGGAGGCCAGAATTCCCACATGACCACTTCCCACTTCAGAGTGTGTCTGTACATGGAATTGAAACAGGGGAGGGAAAACTACAAATAAGTTAAACTTTTTTAAATGTTGGGGGCGAGAAATAAATCTGATGGAAAATTTATTGGCATACAAATTTGTATTTATGCAAATACACATTTTCAGAAAGAGCACAAAAGGGTGCCCTCAAGGTGGTACCAGTTGTCAGAGGGAATTATATGATTTATAGAAGCTCTCATAGCTGGGGCAGGTGGCACAAAGATATTTATAGACATCTTCCCAGCAGAACAGGTGTGCTTTGTGAGTAAAGTTAATTTCACACAGTTTCATTAGGCAAATTCTCACAGATAGGGTCATGATTCATCAGATCACTTTTTGTATGATTATATGCATTTAAATCCTTTACTGAATCAGGTTGCTGCAGTCAAGTTCAAGTCTGCAGTCAATGGCAATTCTGTCATTGTCTTCAGTGAGAAAGAATTTCACATGATTTCTTCCAAGATCTATTCAAACATTGTCTCAATACACAGGCACATCTGTTCAA
Organism: Leptocoma aspasia; assembly: GCA_013399835.1. Taxonomy (NCBI): domain Eukaryota; kingdom Metazoa; phylum Chordata; class Aves; order Passeriformes; family Nectariniidae; genus Leptocoma; species Leptocoma aspasia. Next base: position 76,199 of record VXAX01005189.1, on the reverse strand, counting down.
ACTCTCATCCTGAAAGAATAAGCATTTTGCATTTTGATTCTGGCATTTTATTCATCATGTGCAATGACTAAATTAAATGTTAGGTACAGCATTAGATATTTAATCTTAAAATATTCCTATAGGATTTTTCCAACTTCTTAGTTATGTGAAAAAAATGGAGAAACTATCTTTCCCCCTACATATTTCCACTTTCTCAGTCATCAGAACAATCTTAAATCAGTCCTGACACTTTGTTAATCTCTGTGTGCAGAGAGCTGATATTATAAAGAACAGCTCAATATATGTCCCTTTGAAATTATTCTTACTTCTGACAGGCTGCACAAGACACTGAAATTGGAAAACTTACACATATAACCTTCTGAACTAATCTATCTCACACAAAGAGATTCAGGTGTTTTACACAGAGGTAAAACTGAAGTTTTACTAGACCTGAGATAGCATCACTGCAAGGCTTTACCACCACGATTGCATTATAAAAGAATTCACAAAATGAAAAAGCTGAGCTGGCTGACAGGAGGCTGCTCCAAGTTTATCCCAACACTGGATCCACCTGTTCCAAACCCATGGGCTCTGTAAGAGGTCCTCACCCAGCCCTGATTTGTAAGGCAGCTTCCAGACCACGGCTGCATCCACAGGCTCCTTACCTTTGGCTATGGAGCCTCCCTGCTGCTTTCAGGGCCCTCCCTGTTGTTTATACACCTTTTTTGCTCACCTTCTTTCAGACAGGCTGTGCTTCACGTTTAACCCCTTAGAATGTGGTGCAGAAAGTCTATCACAGAATTTTCTTAAGAGTACAGATAAGAACAACCTATGAACATGATCATGCCAGCCTCAGTTTAATAAAGCCTGATGTGAGGCTCCTTAATCTCTTCTCAGCCATATTCCTCACCTAGAACATTTTTCCTTTTTATTCTTTCAGGCAGAAGTATCTTTGCCATTATTTAAGATTCCATCCTTTTTCTCGACCAGGAACAAGATAAATGGTTCAGCAAGCCATGGAGAGATAACCAGCACATAGGATTCTCAGATATAGTGAAAGTTGGGGCTACACTCTGACATTAATGTCACAACAAATGGCACAGATTTACAGCTCGGAGTAGATGTGGCACGTGGTTACATCTACAGCTCCAAGACAAAAATATTCCACTAACAGTCTGACATTTGACAAGAACTCAAGTGTACTGCATGGGATCCCAATCAAGTTTATGGTTACAAAATATCAAATACAAAACTTAGACTCTGTTCTGTTGTTCAGTTAATACAGACTTCAATTATTTCTGTGTGAATACTGATTTTCCTAAACCAGTCTATCTCAAAAGGGTTTAGGAAGGAGTTAAATCATTTTCTTATCTAAAACAAAAGAGAAAAGTGATACAGTCACACTGCTAATAAAAGAGCCTTTAAAAAAAAAACTGTCTCTCTCTCTCTATATATATATATTTTTTTTTAATATGTTCCAAGATTTGGATAGCTCAGAAACCTCCTAAAATACACTGTAGATTTTTAAACTCAGTAATTCCCCTGACATACAGATACTTTTGAGACTACTTCTGAAGATACTGTCAGTTATCCTGATAAATCAAACTTGTAAAGATGAGAGGTCAGGGACAGTTCACAAGATATATTTCTGCGATATATAAAACTTGGACAGGGATAAAGCTAAGGTGGAAAAAGTTTGAGTAATTTTAAAAAAGTAAATGACTATCAAATGCATAAAACAAGCTAAAACCTAACCAATGGCTGCAGAAGTAATGTTCCCAGAGCCTTTATTCAGTAGCATGTCTCCTTTATCCAAAACAAGGCATGAAACCAAATTGCCACATTTTTTTAGTATTGCTTAGTTTTTTTGTATGTATATAAAGCAAGTAAGTGCAACATAACTGATAAAACCATAAGCTTCTAAAATTCTTGTTCTATTGCAAATCATATTTGACACATGTGTGCTCTCACTAATATTTAAGTGCTTCATCACCTCTGCATGAGCAGGTTGTTGCTCTTACATTGATGGCAAGCTTTTTACATGGAACACACATTCCAGGTGGATATAGCAGGTGACAATCAGAGTACTTTGTCCTTCCAGGCAAGGATGTCCAAAGTGTCTTTTCACCACACAGCAGGAGTAGACAGAGAAATTTCATCCCAAGCCTTTAGCTGTTGCCATCACAAGGCAGGTTTTGCAAGTGAAAAATTGCTCTTACCTATTGAAACCCCATTTCTCACTCATTCTGCAGATGAAGGTCAAAGCTGAAATTTGTCTTGCTGTGTAATGAAGACATAATAAAACTGTGAAGCCCCAAAAGAGAAGGAGGTGATTCCAAGCACTGCAATGGATGCCCTGTTTACTCTGCAGATTGCACCACACCATGCAAAGCCAGGCTCTGATGTGTGCCACTGCCACCTGCAGCAGATACTCTGGACATCTCCTGGGAAATAAATGGCACCTTCAAGTATATTATATTTATCAACAACATGGTGCCAATGCCTGCTGCTAGCCTGAAAAAGCCCCTCACAGTGTTAAAGACAAAATTGTTCTCTCTGTTACCATGAAAGGATTTGATGAAAACAACTTGGAGTGCAAATCAGCCAAAGGCTTATAGGCAGTCTATCCTTGTAGCTTGCTACAGGAGAAAAAGGACAGTACTCTGGTCTCAGTGAAAATGGAATGTTAACAGTAAAAAAAAAGAAAAGCAGTAGTACCCATGTGAAACTGATGGGTTGAAGTACAGAGGAACAGACCCTTGACCAAAAGAAGGTCAAAAAAGAATTATTCCATTTCATCAAATTTATAATAGGCTTAAACTACCAAAGTTGTATTGGAATGGGATGCATTTTCACACCATTTGTATGTTTATCTTCAGGTACAGCTGAAATTATGTACCTTTGTGTGTACATTCAGTCAACGTGGGAAAATTGGATGCAGCTTTGGAGAAATTCAAAAGTCTTCAGTTCCACAGAACAATCATGCACTCCAAGCCTTAGATACACCCCAGCAGAACAGTTTTTAATACCCTCAAAGGGGGCTTTAAATGGCATTAAATGAATGCCATTTCAGTATGAAAAAAACCCAAACAACTGGACTCAGATACTGCATACCAACACTTTTTTTTTTGTCAAGTAGAGAAGACATCTGAAAAAAGGATAATTTCACAGCACAGCTTGAGTTTTTCATCTCTCCTTACTGGTTTTGACTTCACACCACTCATGCTTTGACCTCTTCCCTGATTTGCCTGCTCTATGGAGTGTTTATTTTATACAAACATGCAGGTAGTCAATTCTCAGAGCTGATTCTGTTGACTGGAATTTCTTGGGCAGTGGGAAATTTCAGCAGTGAGCCACCCCTGAGGTAATCTTTTTGGTAGTGCTTTCATTGTATGCAAGCAGGTGCCTAATATTTAGATTCTGTTCCATCAGCAAGACACTATCACTAGAGCACTAACATTTCATGCACAACTTTGATCTTTAAATAGGAAATGAAGTGTGTCCACACAACAATATTTGACTTTGTGGTCTTGCTTAATCTCCTTGCCTCCTTCCCCAAAATTTAAAAACAAATTAAAAAATCCCCCCAAACCACCAAAGGAAGAGGAAAGAGGGCACACAACTACAAATATGAAGGATTTATGGTTGGACAAAAGCAAGGCTTGTCCACCCTAATGTGACTCACTTGACCCACTGTGTGCACATTCAACCCAGCAAGAGATTCCCACCAGCTGCCTATTCACAGGCTTGGCAGTTCTGTTTAGGGTTTGGCTTAAATAATAATGTGACCTCCTCCACTGAAAATCTTATGACAGACCCCTGTCTTTCAGAGCTCCAGAAGCCAAGCTCAAGCCCAAATTCCCCACAGAGTCCCTTTTGTGAGAGTGACAGGGAATTCCAGTGGCTCCCTGCCAGCCCTGGTGCTGTTGGCAATGGTCAGGTGGAAGCCTTGGCAGCCACTCTGCAATTTCCCACTGGAGTTTCTCTCAGGTTAATGTGCCACCTGACCTGGAGAGTTACTGACAGCTAATACATCTGTTTGTTCTGGTGAATATACTTGCTGTCTATTTACAGAAACCCATTGAGTTCATCTGACCTCTACCCTGTTTATCAGAAAGCAAGGCTCAGGTGCAGAAACATCTCTGATGTCCTCAGACAGCAATGGAAGGAATTAACTAACCTCTCTGTAAGGCTTTCTAATTCCAGACTCCTTCCTTACACTTTGGTCATTAAGTGGTCCCACTTGTGCCCTACCTGACTTCCTGCTCTTCATTTAAGAACTTTTGACTAAAAGCTTGAGCACCCCTTGCAAGTTTTTAATACTCTATTTCCTGTCTCCATTTGACCTGCTGTGATTTATGGCCTTTCTAGTCCTCATTTGGACAAGGTTTGTACTCCTTAAAGAAAATTTTTAAGCCTTCTCCTATGATAGCCTCCTTGCAGTCATGCTCCCAGGAGCTGGGGCCCTTTGATGGTTTCCTTAGTTTGGTTTGCCCTTTTTTTTTTTTTTTTCCTTCTATACATGTGGTGGTTTACCTGTGCTTCTAATAAAACACTTTCCAAAACTGGAGATCATTTTTTAGCCATCTTACTTCTCACACAATTATTTTACTAACTGTAAGTACACAATTTTAAATTATACTTAAAAAAATATATATAGTTCTGCTTCTTTACATTAGGTATTTGTCTGCTGGATTTATTGAGCTTGCTACATAAAACAACTCAGTGCAACATAAAACAGTTATAATTAGGAACACTTCCATGGATGGTTCTTTAATTCACCTTGAAGCAGACCTTGTGTGTAATTTAAGACAAAATTCAGAATGGCTTTTTTTTTTCCTCTAAGATCCTAACACTACTGTTCAGTCCAAAAATTTCATCACTGTACCTCATTTAGGTGAAACATTGACTGTATACATCTGTACATACGTGTACAGTCATACACACTATTATTAAGTGTGCTAAATGCACAACTTTTGATTTCACTTCATATTCCCTGATAAGTCACGGTCCTGAATAAGAGTTTGCAGCACATTCCTAGTTATTTTGACTTTTATCTTTCTCTATTTGAGTGGGCAGAACTCCTGTGCAAGCAAGGTCTCCCCAGAACTTTTTGGAGTACTCCTAATGCTACACTTCCCATGCTGTGACACTCCCCTGCCTGCACACATGATGCTCTCATCCTTGCAAAGCTGGCAGCCTGGCAACTCTGTGCCCCATTGATCATTGCCCTCCTGCCACAGCTGAGATATGTCAGCACAGGCAGCTGTCATCAGACAGCCAGCATTCCTTCTATCAGACTTCCCAGGCTCCCAGCACTGGCACAGAAGTACTTGCTGGTGGCTCCCATCCCCTGCTGCTCAGCATTGCACGTGGCAGCTGACTGAAGGTCCTTCTCAGCAGTGCTGCTTTCTTTCTTTCTTTCTTCCTCCCCATTTCCTCCCCATTTCCTCCACCCTGCAGTTTGCCTCAGCAGCGCCCAGGTTTTTACCTCTCCGTGCTGATCTCCTTAGTGCGTTTATCCAGAACATCCCAACCAGGAAAACACATCTTTACCAACACAGCCAAGAGTCACCAGTTTCCCCTGCACTTCCCAGTAAGCTCTGTAGGGTCTGCTACCATTACACTTGCCAGGGTTTATTCAAGATTAATCATTCTGTCTGCCTTTTTGCAACAGCACAGCATTTTTCACTCACGTTTTTCATCACATGCCATAACCCACAAGCTGAGTATCTTTTTATGATTATTTTATCATCTTAAAAACACTAAAAGAAATGACATGCACTACCTATAAGTGAATATCATTAGCATTTACTTTCAAGTATGCCACTGACAGAAAAAGTAGCATTCTCATCTTCTTGCTTTTTTTTCTTCCAGACTCTCACTTCCTACTTTGTAACTATTAGAACTTAAAAATAAACTTAAAAGCTCTGCATGCTTACCAGCACTGCTAGTACTTGAGCTACTTTCCCCATCACTCTTCCTGAATTTTGTCTTTCAATCATCATTATACAGGCTTTGTTGATTCAATATTGTCTTTTATGCACTACGTTCGTAAAGCCTTATTAAAGTTTAATGAAGACACGGAATCGGATAATATTTGCATGTAAAATAAAGCTGTAGTCTAAGCAATACAAAGTATCTATAATCATCAAAACAAATCACTCAGCACAAGAGACAATAAAATGAGAATGGAAGCCAGGGAAAGAGAATTTATACACAATCTCTTCCTAAAAATCAGCTACCAAAGGTTCACTTGACACAGTAATTTAACACACAAAACTTTGTTTATCAAGCAGAATTAGAATTTCTATAGTCTTTTTTTTAACCTTTAAAACCCTAAATATCTGTAAAATCTCAAATACAGTAAGTAGTTGTTCTAATTTTTAATTATTTTAAGAACACAGCTGCACAATAAATCAGTAAAGGATAAATAATGATGTATGTGGGCTAAGTGACAGATGAAAGAGCCCTTTACTGAAATGCTACCCGTAATATGGGATAACAGAAACAGTTTCAATATACCTCAAAAAATTAAAAAAAGGTAAGGAAAATCGAGATGAAGGTGCATATTCTTTGCTCTCATACTATCTGAAAAAGATCTAAGCAGTTTGAGACATAATTTATTCTAAGATCAAAGTTGTCCTAGTTCAAGTCTCACTGCTGGCAGAAATGATTTTACATTAGCAAATTATTTTACTGTTTTTGTAGTGATTCTCAGATGTGTTTTTATGTTCTCTGACTGCTGTAGGTGATTACTGAAGACCAGGGAAATATTTTGGCTGAGTCAAGGCTAGATCAGAAGTCTGCTTCACCTTAAACAGGGGTAAAACAGCACTGGTTGTTATTAACCATTATAAACACAAATGATGCTTCCAGTAGCTCAGGCAGGAGAAGGCAGAATGAAATGCCACTGAATTGAACCAATGATGCAAAATCTCATTATGAATATTTGTTTGAAGTTAAAGGAAATGTGCTTTAAAATTCAATTTTGCATCCCTTTTGTGTTTGCTTTTGGCATGTCCTAGTAAATTAATTACTAGCAGAAACGCTTGCTGAAGCTGTAGATTTTCAGCAAATACTACAAAATATTTACTGAAACTGCCCTATAAATTTACAGTTGTGGTCATAGCCAGCAGAAATCTGATTTTGGAGGTTAATTTAGGCCTGTCAATGGAGAATAAAACAGCAGGTAACCCCATCTTGAAATGCCTCCTATTAAAATCAGCAAGAACCAGTTCATGAGCCATAGTGACTTAATTGCATAGCTACAATAAACAATTCTGGATAATAAATACTTCAGATTGTGTAAATAGTCCAAAATTGTACTGCAAGGGAAAGACCTTTGTGTCACTTCAGAAATTATGCACCAGGCTTGACAACATCCCTGCTTAGGGAGTTGCCTTTCTAACTTACCACCAAAATTAAATCCTTCAGATTCCCATTTCTGCTGCAGCCATCAAATGTTCTGACCTGGCAACGTGATTATTGTCAAAGCAGGGAGCAAAGTACTGCAGCTCTTTAGGAGAGGGTCAGGTTTGCAGGGAGTCAGCCTCAAACACTCTCAGCTCTAAAAAAGCCTTTTTCAAAAACCAACACATCAGCCCCCCCTCCTCAAATCAAAGAAAAGCACTACAAGTTTGCACTGGAGTATCCATGAAATGAAAGTGAGGGAATAACCTTCGAAGACTCCGTCTTTGATCAACACAAAGCACTGTGAGGAGCACCACTTGCAACAGATCAAGCATAAGGAATTATATTAATCTCCTTGAAACTGGATGACTTTGGGAATGAGCAGATAGTAAAAAAAAAAAAGCAGAGAGACTCCCTCCAGAAAAGCAGCCAGACTTGTAAGGAAATGGTTGGAAAATAAAAACATATTTGCCTTAACTATTTCTCCAGTAAAGGTGCTTAAATTTTGAAATATTGAAGGACATTCAGCTGAGAAGTTCATCAAACAGAAAGAGTTTTGCCATATCTCTATGCAGGAGCATAAAACACTGGAGAAAAATTATGAAGCAAATGATGAAACTTCTTGGGACTATATGTGAAATTATTTTTACATTTCAGGTTACAGCACTTCAGTTTTTGGCTTCCCTTGTCTAAAGCTATTTTATGACTCTAAATGAAAATTTATATTTTTATTGGGATGGTTACACAAGCAAGAAATTAAACTCTCTTCAACTTTGGCAAATTAGCCTCAGAGGAACTCTTCAAAATCATAGGGATTTCTGTCTACCAGAAGATTCTGACAAACAACATTTCAACCAGAGTAACTAAAACAAGTAATATAGTTAAAAAAAACCCCAACCATACTTCAGGAATATATCTTCCACATTTTCAGTTTTTGAATATTAAACAATGTAGCTACCAATTTCCATGAAAAAAATAAAGAATACACTTGTATTGGTTTTTAAGCACATGAGAAAACATTTAAGGTTTACCACTGTGAGTCCATTTTTACGAGGAACAAAGTGCACCCTACTGAAAACAAAGGAAGGGAGTCAAGACTGGATGCAAGGGTTACAAGTGGATGGGCAGATTTTGGCAGGACGAGGACCAGGCAGCTTCAATCCTTCTCCAGTGCTGGTGCCCTGCCCACACACACTTCCTCAGGATGGGCCACGTGCTCCACGTGGACCCTGGACCACATTTGTTCCCCCTCCACCTGCCAGGTCTCACCCAGCACCCTGGGCTGTCATGCCAGGACTCCAGAGCCAAGTGGCCTGGCCAAGAGCTTCCTCCCCCTAAGTGGAGGCTGAACCCCACAAGTGCAGAGAATTCTACTGGGTTGCTGAGATACAGCATTCCCTTTCAGGTATCAAGCCCAACCCAGATTACAACCGTAGTGGGGTTGCTTTCCTGCATCCCAAAATGCATGTGGGAAAATTGTAGTGCACTTTTAAGATTTCTTGTTGTTTCACTTACTCCTACTACATGTATTTCATAGCTTTTCCAGGACTGGGGGTGAGGAGGGGATGTCATGACAGGTTTTTTGAGAAATTAGAAGGATCAAACAGTCTGAATGAGTTCACGTGGTTCATATCTCATTTAGTTATTGATCTATTTTATCCTTTGGATAGGGGAAATTTTAAAAGACTTGGGCAATCTATGACTAGATATAGCCAATAAGGTTGTGTTCTACACTATTTATTTCTGATTTCTTCTTGTTTAGGAGTATCTTAGTGGTGAGGAAATGAAGACTGATCCAGCTGAGGTAAGATTAGATGTCAAGAGAATCCAGAGCTGTTAGTAGTGACTACAAGCTTTCTTCAATTACCAAGTACCCAGGTAATATAATACAAGTACTTGATAATAGGAGTTCAGCTGTTGTTGTTACTCTGTTTGGACTGGAATTCTTCTGCAGGATAGCTTCTCTTTGAAATGAGTGACCCAATTACCCAAGATTTAAGAAGCAGGGATCAATCCACCCTTTTACTTGAATGTCAAGATTAGAAGTACAGGGAAGAAATCTACTGGTCATTATTAAGGAGTGCTAATGTATAGCTGTCTATATCCACACAGAGCTTACAAACATTTCTTTTTCTGTTTCATAGAGTTTGTTAGTCCTCCAACAAATTTATAAATTTAGCAGTAGTTGAAAGCAGCTATACCCTTGACATGAATATTTTTCATTTTTTTACTAAATTCCCCCAAAATAGGTCTATTAATCATCACTCAAGGACATTTTGAGGTTTCATTATTAACCCTGACAAACATTTTAAGTATTAGTCTGGTCAACATTTCAAAATTTTGTTTTAATTGTGTACTCCATATAAAAACTTCTGTGGAAACTTCATTGAGTATGTTACAGATTTAACTCCCTATAATGAGTGGTGGTGGATATACCATCAGACATGAAAAATAATACCTGGCTCAACAATTTACAGGTAACCTACAAATAAAACCATAAGAGTACAGGATTTGGTAACATCTCCTGTTCAGCTTCCCCATCTAATTCCCCAACTCAAAGTAAACACTAACTGGATAAATATACACAATGCCAATTACTGCACCAACTAATGTCCATTATGCTCAGTGTTGTTTAAGAATGTCCATGAGCTTAAGCTACAGGAATTCTTCAGTACAAAGCAAACAAAAATCCCAAAACCAACAAACAGCAACAAAAATTGAACTAAACAAAAAAACCAACAGCAAAGAAACCCCACCCAACGAACAAAAAGTTGCTCAGATAAACACAGCTAGAAATAAAAAAACCCTCTGACTATTTCTATTCACTTCTTTAAAAAAATACATTTCTGCAAATCAAACATATAGATGAAAAATTACTACAACTAGAAAAGCTAATTATTGCTAACCACAACAATCACAAAATGCTTAGTCTGCACTCTTGTATATGCATGTACAAATATTCATAAACTAAAAAACCCCACAATAAATATGGAAAAAATGCACCTCACCCAATATCCTGCCACATTTCCTTTGGAATCTATTTCCATGCAGACAGACATTATGATTGAACCTTCAGCTATGCAAGATTTAGGAAAAAACTGTTGCAAATAAACCAGAATTTTCCAATTTTTATTCCATTTTTAATACTTAATAGTCAAACATAGGTCACAGGTACCTTCTCAAATCTACCTTAATTTCCCTGAGTGTAGTCAGATACGATCTCAGAGGACACATAAAATTGAGAAAAGGGAAACGGAGTGTATTCTGCAATAGAAAACTGTGTACATCAGCAAATGCCAGGGTAAAGTTATAGTATCATGACCATGCAAGATTAATAGAAAGAAATCCAACACTGAGATTAAAACACTCTACCTCAGCAAACAAAAATGTCTTCTACTTCCTGCTTACAATTTGTTTTCACTTTTTTTTCCTCTTCAAGTATCCACAAAATCAAAAGCTGTAGGTGAAGATAATCCATTACCATTGGAGAGCAGCTCAGCTTTAGCACACAAAACCCCTTCAGTTCTCAGTGTTTGGTTGGGCTTTTATTTTTGTTTTGCTTTGGGGGGATTGGTTATTTGTTTTAAAAAAAAACAAAACACTTTCCGAATGGATTCACACCTGCATAGAAAGTATTTTCTACACCACTTGTGTCTGGTTTGTCTTACACAGCTATTACAATATAATGGTTTCTAGCAATACCTCCCTCTTCAACAAAATACACAATTATCAGACCTTTTAAGTCTCCCAAGTTCAGCTGCTTCTCCTCACAGACTTTCTAGAATCTAAAGAACAATATTTTAAAATATAACACAACACTGACATTGTAGAATTTACTTCTTCCTCTTAGCTGATAGTCCCCCTCATTCCAATAGCACTGCAAACCAAACAACCCCAACAGGGAGCAATGCACTGCACCTGCTAAAGCTCTTAATGTGAATAATAGTGCTCATTTTTGTGATATTATTCAGCACAATCAGAGCACATCTTTTATCCCTATGGTTAGAAATACAGATTCACAAAAAAATTACATCTCATGATGGAGGAAAAAATATGTCCGAGACAAGTGTATCAACTTACAGATTTCACCTTTGAGATTATACCTCTGTTGTGAATACAAAAGAAAATTACCAGTAAGTAGTAAGGAAATTAAAATACCCCACTAGAAGACAGAAATTATGGAAAATTCTGGGTTTTTTCAACTGGAAAAAGGAAGAGCCTCACATTGTCTGACTGTGTGGTCACCACAGCTGTCTAAGCCACATCAGTATCAGACACTTCTCCAAAGCTGATTCAACATACATAAATTACAGCACACTTATTTTCTCCTCACAGTTTAGGCTGACTGCTGAAGTGCTGTTTATGCATAGAATAAGCTATTGGTGCGCTCTGAATTAAACTGCAGGTTCTCCCCCTCTTTACTGACTGACTGCATACAGGACCTAGAGACACTAAGGCTCCCTGCTCTTCCATTTTTTTCTTGGCCACAGCATGGGTAAAATGTTCATCTGCTAAAGGAAAGTCTTTCCAACGATTCATTTTTCATTTGCTTTAATAGGAACATATACATAAAAATAATAATAAAAAAGGGCAACAAAATAAAATATGACAAAGGTGATACAATTATCACCTTGGGAATAGGAGAAGGAACGAGCCAGACACGACAGATGTGAGCTGCATCAGTTAGTGTCTAGCTGCCAGGCTCCTGGATACCGAAATGGTGAAGGAAGTCTAACAGATTATGACTGGAAAGGTAATGGAAAGCAGGCACGAACCTTTGATTGATGGTTAGCTACAGCACTAAGCTTAGACTTCAGAAAGGATGAAGAACATTTAATTCTTCGTTAAAATGGTGCTGAAAGAATGGTGTCAAACTCAATTCACAGTTAGTATTTTAGCTAATTACAGTCACACATTTAAAATTACTACAACTGTGGGGGAAAAATTGAAATTAAATTTGTGTAGGGAAGCATAGCAGTTAAACAGCGATTATCAAGGAAAATTATGTGGCTTCTGGGAAGAACTGAAAGCACTGATCCCAAAGAACTTACCATTCATGGGTAAAAGACTATGCACATTTTATAGTTCCGTGGAGTATTACTCTGTCTTCAGTGAGAGGAGAGGAACGTCCCTTAGCATTCCACAGCAAAGCCCACACAGCAGACTGCTGAGTGAACGCCACAGAAGCTTGAGCCTGTTCTGCAGCAGGCTATGCTTTTGTGCAAAACTATTCAGAGCGACTCTTACAACCTCTGCTGAGACAAGTGAAATCTCCTTTTCCTGTTCTGCTGGCGGTGGCTGTGTCTGCACCGTCTGCCTGTGCAGCGCAGGAGGAGCAGAGCTGCCGAGAACAGCGCTCGGTGCTGAGGGCTCCCTTCTGACACGACATGCATGGTTAAAGGTTTTACTCTAAGTTCTCTGCTTCGTACATCTGACTGGGTGATCGCTGGGGTCACATGCACAGGACAGACTCATGGAATAGTTTTCCTCATTTGAGCCCGTTTGCATTTAAGTCAAGGTCAGAAGTGAGTCTGCCACCTGCCTCCTCTCGCTGTGCTTATGGGCATGGGATGTAAAGAGTGGATGTGCACCGAGTTCAACTCGGCAAACATTCAGTCCAGGGAGTATCTGACGAGCCCCAAACACCAACAGCTATTCAGGACAGGACTGTAAGAGCTATAAAAGAAAAGATGAGATCAAGACAAATAAGAACTGAACTGCAACAGGCAGTGTTTCTGGGTGAAAAGCTGTTTGTGCAGATCTCATCCACTCTGATGTTTGAAGCAATGTTATGCAACATGCAAGAAAGACACAGCCTGTGGCAAACAATGTCGACATGATTAGCAGCTTAAAAAAAAAACACACAAAAATGAAACTTTTTTTAGTTAATGATTTCTGGAGTAGAAAACAGACATTTTTTCAGCTGTGCTGTTTAATTGCAGAGCCAACTCGATGGCAAAGGTTTTCAAGGGAAAATATAATTAGAACTGATTCAAAAGGCAAGTAACTTCTGTTTCACTCCCATCGAGTAGGCAATGGTTTTAAAGCTATATTTAGGCTTTAATAAAGCCATTTCCCAATCTGAATTTTATGGAGGAAAAAACACCAGTGTTTAAGTTAGGGAGTAATATATTCTTGGTCACAAGCTAAAAATCTGATTGACTCTAACAAGCTCCTGCTAAATCATGTTTAATTGTCTTTTTGCAGTGGACAGACCCATTCTTCAAGTTCTTTCCTGCCTTCCATCTTTTCTAAATCTCTAATAAATTTGGGAGAAGAGAGACACAACCCTCCCATCAGGCCAATGGCACCTGTGAGTTTTTCAAGAATCTTTCTACTACTAGGCTTCTACTCCCATGTCTATTCCCCACTTTTGAAGTAATAGGAATAAACCCAACCAAAGGCAACTCCCTTTTTTTTTCCTTTCTCAGCAAGACCTGTATTATTAATTTATATTTTAGTGTCAAAAACCTGATCATGTTGGACAAAACAGCTGTCCTATCTTCTCCCCCAGTGTTTAATCTCTTTATCAATGACCTGGACAAAGAAATCACTGAGCACTTGAGGCTGCATCCTGAGTGCTGTGCCCAGCTCTGGGCCCTTCCCTTCACAGAGACATGGAGGTGCTGGAGTGAGTCCAGAGAAGAGCAACAGAGCTGATGAAGGGTCTGGAGTGCAAATCTGATGAGGAGGAAGCAACGGAGCCACCATGCCTGGAGATATTTAAAAGATGTGTAGGGAGGTACTTAAAAGATGTGCAGATGTGGCACCCAAACATGGTTTAGTGGTGGGCTTGGCAGTGTCAGCTTAATGGTTGAACTCGAGGATCATAAAGGTCTTTTCCAACCTAAATTATCCCATTTTTGTGTCAACATCGCCAAGTAAGCAGTGGAGCCAAAGGTCTCCCACAGGTGAGACAGCAATGCTGTAATTACTGTCAGCCACAATTTGAAGGTCGTATCCAGATTTCCAAGCCAAAGTGATGACACAATCACTGACTACCTAGAATCAAGTCTTTCTGAACAGTCTCACACAATAATTGAAGTTATTTACTTCAGAACATTCATCCTAATTCTTCCTTTGCTCAGGTATTCAAGAAAATGCCTGGGCATTTGAATACTCTCAAGAACATATTGATAAAAGGAGTATATTGATACAAATGAGAACTTCTTGATGGCCAAAACAAATTATTACAAAGCACCAAAACCAAATTTTAGTTCTTTTACTATCTTTTATTTCTACTCACATCCTAATGCTGACAAGTGATAAAGCATGACCTTTTACAGTAGGTAAAGTAGGTAACACAACAGTCATGGTTTTTAAGAAACACGTACTGGGAAAAGTGAGTCCTTCAGGAGAACATATGTTTTCATTTTTTCACTAAAATGCAAGAACAGAAACACTTTTGTTCTGTTTGTTTGCTGTTATTTTGGTTGGGGTTTTATTTGGGATTTTTTGGTTTGATTTTCTTTTTTTTTCCTTTAATTCAAATATCACTGTTTAATTCTTGGCAGACAGTGCAAGCACATTTTTACTGACATTCTGAATTACTTAAGTGAAAATTTCAAACATCCATAATTCAGAAACCTCAGTTCCCTAGACATCCATTTCAACATCAAAATATTTACCCTATGTTATTTTAAAATAACTTTCAAACTTCATTTTCATCATTAATCTATTTTTTCTCTAAAGATTGCACAAAAGCCACTTTTTTAATGAACTTGGTAACTAGGAGAATACAGAATAACGCAAGCCCGTGGAAAGGCTGAGATTATTCAGAGTCTGTGGCAACCTGGAAGTTCTTACTTTCAGGATAAATGTACTGGTTTTAGAAAAACAAGATTCTACAGTTGCCTGTCCCCTGGCACCTTGTAACTCTAACTGGACAGAGAAAATTAAGTTTGACCACCACTGAGCAAAGATGTGCAGCTGTTAATTAGATGGCTTGGGGGTGATGGCTACAGGCCTTGTGGATAGAGCACAGTTATTGTGCCATTCAACCTTTAGAATACTGAACAGAGCTGTGAAACAGAAAAGGGTCTAAAAATCACCTACCATTAGAAAAGGCATTTTTTATCCTACAGGTTTCTATAGTGTTTAAGGGACTTCACAGTGGAAGTGAATAATCATCTGAAAGAGAAGAACCAGTGGACTCATCAAAATGCAAATAACAAATGAGAGAAAAGTACAAAATAAGGCAGTTCTGTTTCCACATTTCCTGAAACTGTACCAGATGGCCCAGTGCTTGCCTTTCATTAACTAGTGTGCTGGGATAAAGCTGTGTTAATTAAATCACTAAACTACCTCTAATTCTCTGTTATTTACTAATTCAACAAATTTAATTTTTTTTTGTTTCGTTCAATACAGCAAATTCTAATTAAGTCTTGTAAAGTTGAAAGGATCAATAATTAAATAAAATAGATGAATAATGATAAGTGGTTGTCTGTTATAGCATTAACCATAAAATACAAGTTCAAGGCACAAACCAGCTCACATGGAAGGAATATTTTGCACTAAAGAGACCCCGTGGAACAAAATATTGAAGGAAGAACTTGCTAACACACTTGCTAGAGCATTACAAATGCTGCCAACACTCTAATGGAGATGCAGGCTGCTTGGCACTGAGCTGTGCAGCTTTTCCCTGAGATAACCTTAGCTCAGGACAGGCTTCCCAGAACCTGGCTTTGGGGCCACCAAGGTGCAGAGCTGCAGCTCTCCTGCACCAGGCAGAGGTTAACACACACGTTATAGACACACATTATAGTAGTGGCTGTTTGCAAATATTAAAATGGATTCTATGTGTGGTGTTAATGTAACTTGGCTATTTAGTTTTTATTTCTGTTGTTAACTAAAACTTAGAAATAGCTGATGTAGATACGCCTGTGTTAAAATGCCTGCTTGGCTGGGATGATATCCAAGGAACATTTGATGAGGACCCTGCTACTGATGTGCCAATTATCAGCACTCACCATCTAAAGACAATGTGGACCAAGACCCAAGAAATGGAGGTGATGATAAGAATGGACTAAAACCACAGCCAAGAAATACACATGCTCTAAAAAGGCAGACCCCAGGAGGAGCCATGCTAAACAGTTCTTGGAACATGTAAACTAGTTTGGGGGAAAGTTCTGTAATCTTTGCTTTATAATCTTCGTCTCCCATTGTCCTTTATTAAATTTTTGAATTTTACCAGGAAAGTGAAACATGTTTTTCACACACAGCACTCCAAGGTGCACAGAGCACATCTCGTCTCTGCTCAGTGTCCCTTCTCCTCAGTGTCCAAGCCTTGTCTGAAAAGCAGCCCCAGTGTCCAGTTACCTTTTTCTCCCATGTGATCTTTTGGAGAAAATAGCCATTTGGGTGCACCCGATCAAGCCACCAGCTGTCCCTAACTGCTTCTAGCAGGACTGGCAATTCTAGGGCTTATTTGAGTGTTTCTCTACATTTTGCCCTCCTCTCGTAACAAGCAGTCCTGGGAGAATTGTTGGGAGCTGCTCCTTCACTCAACCACAGTCAGTTAAGAAGTTCTTTCTTTTTCAAGATGCTAAAATTTGAGCGTTAGGAGGAAAAAACCAAATCTGGTTCCCATGCAAGGACTCAGGTAGGTTTCTAGGTCCCTGCTGAGGAGGTACAGCAGCACTAGGCTAATACAACCCAAGCCCAGCAGGCATAAAAAACCCTGGAGCTGACAGAATGAGGAGCAGGAAGCAGGAGACTGCTGCTATTCCATGAGGGCTAGCTCATGTTGCTTAAAGAGTAACACAGCATAGCTCAGGGTCCATGTTTATCCAACATATTCAAATTCCTCAAATAAACAAAAACCTTCTTGCAGCTGAGGTGCCAGCCTACTTCATAGCAAATGTAAACTCCTTGGAAAATATTTGTGAAATCGCAATAAATACTTGGAATTTTTTGTAACTCTACACATTTTGGAAATAAGAGAATTGTGCAGAAAACTGACACTTCAAGAAAAAAAACCAACAAAACAGAAACAAAACAATTTCAATGATTACAACTGACACTCAGTGTTTGCATTCCAGCTCCATCCATAGCCAGTAGCCTGTTCTTATTCTAATACACAAGGGGAAACATCCTGCCACTAAAATGTATTTAGACTGTCTAATACATGAAACCAGTGCAAATTTACCCACCAATACAGGAGAATCTTCTGTCAAGAGACAGAAAACATTGTTAGGCAAGGAATCCTGCTTAAATACCTATTTTCCTAAAAGACAGGACTCTATTGGATAATGTTGAGTGCACAGTGGAAATAGCACCCAGGGTTAATTACCAATGTTTCTCTAGAGAAGAAAGATTATCAGCAGCACAGAGAATAGATAACTACTTCCTTTGGTAACAGCTGTGGCACTAATACTCTTAGAAGGTTGGCAAACAACCCTCCCTCAAATATTCATGCCAAATGCTCATCTGTGTGCATAACAGGTGTTAACTAACCTGTCCAGCTTTTAATTCTTCCCATATTTGCATTTATGATTCTCAGTTATGTAGTTTCTTGAAACACTCCCCTGTGAGTTAAACCAGTGCCAAAGAACTGGAAGATATTAATGTTCTTTTGCCCCACAATAGCAAATTATTATTTGATTCCTAAGCAATGGTGAGATTCTAGAGGTATTTTGCTCACTAAGAAAAGCCCCAGTTAACAGATATAGGGTATATGTGTATAGGACACATTAAGACCTTTTTTTCTGCTGAAGCATTAGTGAAAAAAAAAGCAAGAGTAAGCACCTGAATTACACAAAAGGATTATTTGTTTGGACAGCTTCTCATGTGGCTGGTGGAAGAATCTGAGTTTAGAGGAACCTGTGAGGCCCAGAGCCCACTCAGGGAGATGAACAGACTGCTGAACTTGGAAAAAGCACAGGGCATTTCTTCCTCCCTCCTTCTGAAATCCTGCTTAGAAAGCACACTCCAGGTACAGGCTGAGCAATGACTCATGGCTGAAACACTGATTAAATCTGTAACGTGACCCCTTTTGCCTTAGAGGGCAACACATCAGCCTCTCCTTCCTCTGAACCCTGACCCAGTTCAGTCTCCAGATCACCCTCCCAGGGCTGGGCAGGTCACTCGGGCTCACTGTTGACAAAACTCACAGATCCACCTAAAAGTTACTTTTTGGTTGCATCCTCCGCTGATAAAAACAGTGCAGAGCATGTGTTCTCAGAGTTGATGTATAAATCTCTTTTTAACACACAGATATTTTCAGAATGATTAAGAGGCAAACACACCATGAAGTAGGAACCCTAACAGCTTTTATGCTGGATTTAACTGAGATAAATAAAAGTTGTAGCCAATTTCAGTTATATTAACTTGTGCTTCTCAGGTTTGGGGTTTGGTTTTTTTTTTTCATATTTACCTAATTAAGCATAAAGTCTTCATCAGAAATTTTTGTTTGGTTGGGTTTTTTAATTCATTCCTTTTTAGAAAGGATGGTTTAGCAAATGCATACAGGCAAAGCAAGAAGTTCAGTGGCCAAAGTGCATTCACAGCCAGCTAGCTCTTGGTTTAAGAGGACACAGATGATGTAGAGATGACACACAGACGTGCAGACACATACACAGAAGGAGAAAATCTTAACTGAAGCCTGCATGCAACTCAGAGCCAAAGCAAGAGCAATTTTAATACGCTACTTTTCCATCAGCCAACTCACAGTGACAAAACAAGGCTGATTCCTTGCTTTCTGACTGGTGACATTTTTGTCCAGAGTTTCCCGTGGAAAATGATTAGCCTGGATGGGCTCTCCTTGGGAAGAGATCATGGAAGGAGCTGAAAGATGTATAATTATACCTTCTTCTAATTGTTTATGATGCTCAAGCCGAACTGCACCTCTTAACAAAGGAACTTAGGAGGCTCAGTCTTCAAAGGATTATGCTCTACTGAATACTGAATAGCAAGCCTAAAATTTTCTTCACCTGTTCCAGGGCCACAGCAGCCAAGCTTAAAAAGGCTCAAAACCCACTTTCAAAACACAGTTTTCTTTTTAGGTTGTTGGATAGGTTTTTTTCCTCACCTGCTTATATTTGAGATTTTCTTTGTGCAAGAAAAAGAGGAGTATATTTGATGTATTTCTTTCTTAGTACTGTCCTGGAATTGATAATATCAAGAAAGTAAGCTTGAGTGATTGGAGAATATCTGCAACAAGTTTAGTCTGGGAGAAAAAGCATTTGTTCTTGTACAAAAAAAACCAAAACAGATCACATGAAAAACACTCCAGAAGAACAGCAACAGGCATTTGGAAAAGCACTTTATATTTCTTGTGGAAGGTATTTGGAAGAGGAGAATGAAAAATAAATAAATATGACTATTATTGCCATGCCCTGATAGCAGGAAAAATAAGCCAGAGATACAATGAAATCAATCAAAAAATAATTCAATTATCAAGAAAATAATTGCATTGAAGTGGCATAGTATGCACTCAAGATACCATATGACAAAGTCCAACACATTCCTGGGTAGATTAAATGGTCATCACACATCATAAATTTGCTTTTTAAATCTTAAATGTATTTGAAGTTCTTTTAAATCTAAATCCTTTAAGTTTACAGTAACTTATCTGGAGATTGTTACACTGTTACTACACCAGTTAATTGATTAACATGCATTATCAGGTATCAAATTTGATCTGTGCAGAATTACAGAATTCTGTTCTTCCTTTGAAAAACAGTTTTTGTGGAACACTTTTTCCACAATTATCAATAGAACTCCCCAAGAGCAGAAAATGCATTTTAACCCTAAATTGTGTGGTTTCTTCTTTCTTGATTTTAGACACAGCATTTCAAACTTGCTCATTTCTAGAGAACAGGTTGACAAATTAAGGCCTAAATAAATTATTTCAATTCTACAATTTAAATGTCCAAACCCACCAGTTTATCAGGGTCTATAAAGCAATAATGAATAAATCTGCCTTAATCACAAAGTAGTCCACTCTTACTTAGCTTGGCATTTCTTGCTGTCTTTCTGCCATGTGATTTTTGAAAGGAATAATTATGCTTTTGTAGTACTATCAGAAAACTGGCAATATGTAAAACTTCTGTATGCACCAGAGTCCAGGAATTTCACAGGCACAAAGCACGGTGGGTACCCAAACCAGCCTTGTATCCCACATCTCATTCAGAAACCTACGTTTCAATTAAAAGTGAGGCATTTTCTACCCTTTAACAACGGGGTTCATTAATCTTTGACCCTATACAGCCAAACTGTCAGTTGCTAAGTAAGCTGCCTGCAGTACCATTCTAATCAGATTTTTAATTCATATGGTGGCTATTGGCTCCTTTGCAATCTCAAATATTTGCTCTGATTTATTTTTCCAAACAACAAGTATAATTCTGAACTTTAGATACCTTGCTAATAGACATATAAAGATCACTGGTAATCCAGGAATAACATGTTGTATTCATTAAAATATCCAAAATATTTCACAATAAATTTTAACATTATGTACTACTTCAACACACTAAGCAGCAAGTAAAAATTCAAACCTAAGGGCTGAACCCACCTTTGCTACCTTTTGCTTATTCAGCCACAATTCTAATCCATAAATTACCACCTCCTACCTTCAAATATTAAATGAGTGTACACAACCTTCTCTTACATATTTCTTTTCTAGTTCATCAATACCCACTGGTGCTACTTACAGGCCAAGAGAGAAACTAAATCCACAGCCATCCTCCAGTAATTCTGCCACAACAAAGCAGATGAGAAACAGATTCTAAGAGCACTGCACACAGTAAATTAAGATGTTTATTTTCAGGAGATTCATTTTAAAGATGGATCCCACCCAAACACAAAAGAATAGGTATCTCAGGATATGCAACACACAATGTAAAGTTTACTTCTCATAAATTCTCAATTTCCTAAATCTGTCAGATTTGTTACCGAAAATCTACTTTCCTTGATAAATTGTAAGTTCCCAAAAATGAAGAAACTTCACAGGCTAGTAAAACCAAACTCATTGTGGAAAGCCTGTAATTTGGTAATGGCAGTTGATCCAAAATTTTATCTGCTCTACCCATCCCTAATTGCTTATAAGGATTACAGAAGATATTTGGGTTTGCTGATATTTCATACAATAATATGTAATAAAAAATTAATTATATTTTCAGAGTGAAATTAAACACAGTCTTGCGCTAAAAGCACAATTCTGCAAACAACAGCAAAAATTAACAGTAGATGTGAGAAAACAGATTTTTCTTTTCTTCTAAAGAAAAATGTGATAGGACAGAAATTTAAAAGTCTAATGCAAGTCTAAATCCAAAACTCTAACCTAAACAATTTTATTATAGTTTCTAATTAAACTATCCCCTCGTGAACCTACTAGTACAAAGAATTTTTAATGCCAAAATGCTGATTTTAAGAAAAAAATTCTTGTTTATACTTCTTCACAGGTGGAGTCAACCATAGAAATGCACTGCTAGCTGTTTATTAACAGTTTTTGTTAAAACAAGCTAGTGCTGCAAATATTTTAATCGCAGGTTGTAAAAGCAGAGAGGAAAAGCAAGTTTTGTGGTGAACAAAGCAGCCTGTCACACTATTGTGCCCTGAGGGCAAACAGAATGCTAGATGCTTTATCAAATAAAATAAAAACAGCTTGTACCTTTTTTACATTAATTGGCTCATGATTGAACTTTAATAAACCCACAAATTCTCTTTAAAAGTTTCCTTCCAATTTTTAAGTGTTATCTTTTTATTTCCAATTTCCTTAGTTAAATGAATCCCAGAGCCAACTCAGTGCAGTTGCAGGCTTTTATTGCCATTCAGTGCTTTATTCTATTTCAAAGCATTTCAAGCCAGCATGCACACTCTTGCTCAAAATATTTTGTTATAATTTTCGTCAAGCTTCTTATTTATCTTTTTAGCTGGCTCTTCGGTATGTGTTTACTTTCACAGCTTGCTCATCCAAAGGTGTATTATTTAAATGTCCTCTAAGACAGGAGTAACTATTTTGAACACAATACAAAAGGAAAACAAGAAACCAGTGCAAGGCACACATTTAAAATCACGCTTGCTCCAAAATTGCCTGTTTCTTGTCAACAGCTGGCACATTTAGAAAACCAAAGATATCCAGTACATAAACTTCTAAAGCTACATCAGTTGAAATGCCTAATTTCTGTTTGGCTTCAGATTCATCCACTATGAGGAAAAGAAAAAATTTTCCCTTATCTGCCTCTCACTCTAAGTCTATTTCCTGAACTAAACAGCTGGGAAATAAAAACACAGGTAGTCAAAACAGAGCAAGTAACAGAAATTAACTTCCATGTGAACTCTATAAAAGCAATAAGCTTATTCAGCATGGTCATAACTAGTGAAATGGCTGAGGAAAGAAGGGGCTTTGTGAAAACTCACACACTTCTGAAAGATTATATTGTAGCACCTGTGGATAACAAAAGTCGTATTTAATCTCTGCAGATATATTGCATTAATGCTATTAATTCTTCTCTTCAAATCAATGTACAGAGAAATCTTATGGAGCTTCAAATTCAATCCTATCACTGTGGACAAGACCAACCACCACAGTTACAGTGTCTTTTAGTTAAACTATTAAAAATAATTTCTTCACTGAAAGACCAGGTAAAATTGCATCTCCTGTGTAAGGAAATGTATGCTTATTACCATAATATTTTTCTTTCTTTTGCAGAATTTCAGAAGAGTCACAGGGAATGAGGAAGGATTATGGAAGAGTCTGGCAACTACTTTCCTCAAGCCTCAAAAGATTTAGCATCCAGCCCTTTTTTTTTGTGCTGAGTAATATTTGTCTGGCTTCCATGCAGCTTCCCTACTTCCTATTTTATGAGGCACTTGACAGTTGTGTGAATTATCCCTTTATTTTAACAGTTTTGGTATGTACTTAGCAAAATTAGATGACATTAGGTTTTTAACACCACAATATACGTCGCCTGCAGATTGTAACTCCTACTATTGATTTCAATGAACAAGGAAATAAGTTTGCTTGGAGGCCCAGGACTTTGTATTTCCTTATCTCAAAATTCCTACAAGTTTACCAGAATCCAAGTCATTTTTTAAAAGCAGGTGTGATGGCCTGAATTTGAAACCCTGTCTCAGAAATCCCCAAGTCTCTGTGATGGGATGTGTGGCTGCTGCAGAATTAAATCCAGCAAGTTCATACAGCCCTGGATTATTTTAAGATAGAGACCATGAGACAATAAAAGATGTTAGTTATGTTGTTTGTTTAACAAGCCTTTAAAATTAGCTAAGATTGGCACCATATGAGTTAAGAGCAGAGTTTCCTACACATTTGAGTGATGATTTTTCTGTGCAGAGTATGAAGCCATTGTTCCCTCATGGCTTAATATTGGGGGAAAATATGCACTTTTGGACCTATGTAATTATTATTTCTTACACATATGTATTATACTTTGAAGCAAAAAAAAGATATTTCCTGAAGGTAGCATTTAATGTCAATAACCAGCAACCACTGATGTTTCCAAGACTAGCAATTCCAACTCTGCAGAAATCAACAAAACAGCTCTGTCACAGAAACACTTAAAATAGCTTTTCCTCTAATTTTAAACCAATGCAAGCCTTACATCAGCGTGAGTTTGGATCATCACAATGTGAACATATTCATCTGCACTCCACAATTATGCATCAGACAACCAAAGCAAATATATAACAAGTCAAGTAAACTGACAAAAAACTTAATCACAAAAAGTAAAACAGCTGCTTTTCAAACACCATTTTGCATAAAAACAGTCTGCACCTTCAAATATTTGTTTTTGCTCTGAAATATATGCAATAACAATACTCCATTCTAAACCCATTGTAGTCAACAAAAGAAATGTTCATGTATCCCAGTGACCACTGAGGAATTATCTGGTGGTTAATCCCAGATTTATGGTAGTGAGTTTATAAAAATCCTGTCTAAAATAATTTTTAAATAATGGCCACAACACAACTAGCCATATGTTCAGTTGTGCTTATTCTCCATTCTATATTTGATCCCACATTGTTATTTGAATTTCCGTGTTAATCCCCAGATCAATGGTGGCGGAAGGATGTGGTGTGCAGAGATTGAAGAACCATTTTACAACATAATATAACTTACTAATTTCTGCATTTTTGGCTTATGACTATAACTGCTATATGGGGAATTTTTTCCTGCATAAAAACATTTCTGTGCTTGTTCTCTCCAATGAAGTTTATGTCATCTTGTTCATAAAATGACTCTCATGTCAAAAAGCTTGCTGGCATTAGTTAATTTTTCTTCCATTAAAATTGCTTCCAAACTTCATTAGAATGATATTAGTTGTGCACATCAACAGCAAATTATTTTAATAATTCAGTTAAGATTTTGCATTGTCTATTTAAGTTCTTCAATACTTCCTCAATATTAAAGAAAAAAGATTCAATGCTGTCATTACTCAGTCTGTCCTGGAATAGTTGGCACTCAAATGCTTTGTCAGCCCAGAGACAGATTTACTGAGTTCAGCTAAACTGGAGACTATTAAATCCCCAAACATTAATCCTCTTTATTCAACAAGGGGTTTAGAATGAAACACAAATACTCTGGTTCAAAAAATTGTGTATGTCCAAGTATGACAGGGCACATCGCAGATCATTAGAACAATTACTTAAAAGACAAAAATAAAAGTTACAGGGTGAAGCTTTATCTGCCTGGGCCCCTGCACAGCAGAACTGAACACTGAACAGAATGGTTCAGGTTAAGAGATGCCCAGTGGTTTCTACAGTAAGGTCCAGCAGAGCAGACTACCAGGGATTCTGCCCACTGGATATTCTGCAAGGATGGATATTCACCACCCCTCTGGGGAGCTTGTTCCAGTGTTGGTCACCCCTCAGGTGAAAAGAACTTTCAGTGTATTCTGGTGTGATTTCCCACTTTTTTGATGAATGGAAGCTGCCTGTAAGATCCTGGCTCGGTTTCCTCTCTATCCTCCCATGTTTGCCTTTCTTAGTCTCAGGAAACTGCTCCAACCTCCAGACATTCCCAAGACCACAGTGGCCTTCCAAGAACATGATCCACCTCTCAGATGGCTGTAACTCAGCCTTACAATCCCTGCATCTCTTGGCAAACCCCTTGGCTCTCCTCTGGGCAGCAGGCACAGCTGCACTGCCCAGAGAGTCTGTGTCCATCCACGGCAGCACTGCAGGCAAGCCAGAGCTGCACGGTTTTGTCACCAGAGCTCTGCAACTGTGCACAGGTTCCCAGCTGCCTTTGTTTGCTCCTTGCACTGCATCCATTTGTGTGCAGGCATTTGGGATGTGCTCCTGCCACTGCTGCTTTCTCAAGGGAAGCTCCACAAGCTCCCCTCTCAGGCTGTATCTCTCCTGTCGTGCCAGTGGCATGGCTGGCTTTATTCTGGCCTCTATACCAGGAAGGTTGTTTCCCTTCTCTTTCCAAGATGTTTAAGGCTTCTAAATTAATGAGTTGTATGAGGTACTCCGGAGGAGAGTGCTAAAGAAGCAGAATGTCAGTGATATTTTATTTGTAAATGCCTACTTAATGTTAATATTGGACTGTATTTCCACCACACTAAAGTATCTGTAACAAACTGTCCCAGTATTTCCAGACTGAAGCAACAGAGAGTTCTTGGTCATGTGTCAATGCAAAAACACTGCAGAACTAATTCATTAGTTTGAAAAACAATATGGCACTGTGTTTAAGCTATTCAATAAAGAGTTATCAAAAAAAAAAAAAGGGCGATATGCTCATTAACATGCAAAACCATGAGAAAATGGAAGTACATCCTTGACTCACAGAGTCAAGTGCAAGTCAAGTTACACTTGACCGGTAGTGACTTACACCCACACACATATAGAGGGAAAAAATTATCTGAGAAAGGAAGAAAGTGGTTTAGCAAATCGAATTATTTTAGCTATTGCTGATAAATCTCTATCTGAAACTGATGGAAGACCTGTCCAGTATCACTGAAGCCAGGGCAGCTCTGCTGATACATCCCTCAGAAAGGTCACATTTTCTCACTGTCATCTACCCCTCACCAAGATGCTCCTTTCTTTTACCCTCATGCCTGGGAATGATTCAGTTCCCTTAATTACCTATCTGAACCTGACAAGAATAATTTAAAGAGCTTGTTTAACAACTGAACCTATAGTCTCCAATATTTATTAACAGAACCAGAGCACAGTCTTATTTTGTCCAATCAATAACAGTTTGAAATAATTAGAACTCAATGAACCAAAGCACCACATACCTTGCTACTACTATATTGTAGCCTGGCAAACCCTTAAGATCATGTTTGATGCATTTTAAGCATAGATTTAACATACATATTCTGTTAGCTTTTAGGTCTCTGGATGGCACAGTAAAAAAAAAAGTAAAGCTCATTGATTGAAAATAAAGCTCATTGACTGAAAGCCCATTGTTACCACTCTCTCCTAATGGTAACATCCCACCAAAGATAAATCCTTTTTCTGAACATCGCCATTCAAATTATAAATACTATAAAGATAAAGCAGTGAAAACCCTATCTAGTGTCACCAAAAAAAAAAAAAAAACCACCTTATGAACCATCTTATGAAGCTGAAAGGTTCACAGCCAAGACCAAATTCAACTTCTTAAGATACAAGTTGGTTGCTACTAGGAAGGATAGTTGACAGTCACATGAAGTTTGGAAATTTAGAAGTGTTTTGCTCCTTGAAGCAGTTCATCAGTTACTCTATTGCATTTGTTCCAAAACACAATATATTACTGGATTGCATTGTTGCATTTCCCTTCCAGCTCTCTGGGGGAAAAGCCAGGCCCTTTTGAAATGGAGATGAGAGCGACAGTGAAGAGCTGTTACAAGAACATTTTGCTAAGTGACGTCCCTGATACTTACTAGAGTAGTGTGCAACTTTATTGTGCAACCACAGCTTTAATGAGATGTGACCAAGACCTGGGAGCATTTGGTTATGAATATATATTAACAAAGTTTCAAGGCAGAATGATTCTTATAGCCTGGTTTATACTACCAGCAGTTCTTGAGAGTAGAAGTGAAGTTGAATTGTCTTAGCATTGGTAAGGAATTTGAAATATTTAAGCAATAACCCATCAAAAACTAAAATTTAATTTATATAAAAAAATGCATGGCCACTAATAATGAATATAATGGGACCATGGCACCATAAATCCTAAACTTGCAAACTTAGCAGCCCTTATTGGTCGAGAATGCTGATTTTTCCTTCCTTGCTCTAAAACTATGGTTCTGCAGCCAGTGAAGAAGATATTTGTATGGATGGATGAAACAGTCTTAAAAATTTGTGCTTCACTCAAGAGTATTTCAGGGTTTAATTATCAAGAGTAACAGGAGAAAGAAACCAAGAAGTTGTTGTAGGTCTGCCATTCATTTGATTTCCCAGGGCAAACTAGTGCAAATTTGGTCATATGTATCACCACACAATGGTAGAATGAAAAAATTTGAGACAGAAATAGCTGGCCACACTGAAAAACCCACAAGGCAGAAAACCTGTTATGCATAGGAGTTGAAATTTGAACTAAATGTAATGGAAGCTTATAAAAATACAACATAATGCTTCATAGGACTATGTAGAAAACTTTACCAATGGTCCACTTGCCTAAAATTTCAATTGGATTTATGTCATACATTCACAAGCCAAAATAACATAATTCACCCATTTGGTAAACCCAGTAAAAATAAAGTTATTTTTAGAAACATGATTTTTGAATGCTCTTCTTCATCCAGCTCCTAAACTCCTTTCCAACTTGCTGTTCAGATATGAGCTTCCATTCCCTAATTTCTAGGTGAGAGTCTTTTTTTTTCCCCTCTCTTCCCCTCTTGAATTCTGAGTATGTTTTGCAGATGTCATGGTATTCCCATTGTTTGAAAATTAATATGCTGCTCACAAGAGACAGCTAACAGCACCAGAAACCAAATCTTCAACCATAGGATGGAGCAACTGAGCAATAGCCGTACTGCTATCTGTGCCAATTGTTTTTTGAAGCCTGTTTGGGATTTATGAATTGCTTTCTATCTATTCTCTGAGGTTTTCCTGGATGCTGCACTCTGTGCTTTACTCCACAGATGGAACCTATTAACTTCAAAGGTATGTCAAGTGAGCAATCCTGCAAACTAGTGAAAATGCTTGTGCATCTGAAAACTCACATATAGAAATCCTTTATTTCATCTTCTGAGATTCTTAGTAAGACATCAAGTTGCAGCAAATAGATTTTTTTTTCTTATCTCAGCATTTCTAGAAAATTGGGACACCAGCTCCATTTCCACAGGAAACACCAAGCCATTGGCATCTATTTTTCTCCAATATATCTGAATCTAAAAAGCTACTTCTGTGGGATTCTAGGACAAAAGTTTCCTCTATTATTCAGATATTGTTTCCTGTTGTGCAACTGCTACTTTCAGAATTTATCATAGAACACAGAAATAACTCCTGTGCAGCCACACTGTCATGTCTTCATTCCATTTAATCACCAGTTCCCTATTTTTATCCCATTAGGATTTGAGGGATATAATCAAATTCCCAAAACCAAATGGGATTAATATTCAGTCTCCCTTCTCTTGGAATAGGTACAATATCAAGAGATGGGGGGACAGCATATTATGCCAGAAAGGTGCACATTTATTACAGCTGGAGGTTTACAAACCTTTGTTAGCCATAGGGCAAGAATGGGAAGCTCTGACTTGCCCCCAAAAAGGGCTGTGTTGGAGCAGCCTGATCAGAGCGACTTGCTGAATCACAAACACTTGCTCCTAGCTAATTTTTTTGAGACAAGCATAAACGCTACACCAAACACCTGCTTCACTATAACTTCCAGTCTTTTTACTTGGCATACCCTCCCCTACATCCTTTGTTTTCCACAATATTTTTCCTAAGATGTCTCAGATCCACTTCTCCTACATCTACCATGACAATTATCAGACGTCACTTTTGTTGTCACATCATCACAAAACCCTTCTGCTTACGTTTTCAAAGAAAAATACGGTTTGATCCAGGCTGTCCTTAAGACAAGCTGCAATAATTTTCTTCCCTGTCTTATTTGTGACTATCACATAACAGCTATGCACAGCAGGATGCAGTGTCTCTGAAGAACAGGTATAAAAATAAATGATTGCTCCTCCTTAGCAAAGCTATTTAGAGAAATCTCAGCCTTGAATCCCAGGGTCTGAGATTTCTTCTCTTTTCATTCTGTTTCTGTTATTGCTAACAGTCTATTTTATGAAAATACACAGTGTTAAAGAACAAAAGCAACTGGTCAAACAGACAAAATCCTATGATGGCTTGAGTAGTAAGTCAAGAAATCTGCTATTCATCTAGTTTGAAATAAGGAACTTGGGTGACTGGCAGTATAGATCCAGGTGAGGAGGCTGCAGCCAGCCAGATGCTTATTTTCCAGCACTGGGCAAAAAAGCAGACAGCAGGAGAGCTGGTTGAAACCTATTGCTTCCCAAAGTAAAGTACCTCCATAGAGGAAAAAAAAAAAGCCTAGAAAGGAAAACAGGGACTCCCTGAGGCAATGAATAGGTGAGTAACCTGGGCATGTTTGACAGGAAGAGACTATTTTCACAGATGGAGATGACAGTGAAGGATGAAATCTCAATGGGGCTGAACCCAAAGCAAAAATAATGAAAAATAAGAACTGATCAGGCATCAGACAAAACCCCAAGTATTTACCAGCCCTTGAGAGACACATGTGAGTAAGACAAGTGGCCAGCAAGCTCACACACCCAGAAATGTAGTGCACCACAAGGCATTAGAAGTGCAACAGGAGACAGCAAAGCCACCCATGCAGCAGTTGCTCAGAAACTGTACATCACAGGGCACAAAAATAGTGCTGTATGCTATGAAATAGAAACAAGCAAGCTTTTACCACAGTTTTTAAAGGATGAATAGAAATATGACAATAAATGGCACAGCTCAGAAACCATTCACATTAAGAGGCATTGTCATCTGGAGGCAGAGTGACCAGGCACAAAAAAACCACAAAAACACAACCTAGCCAGGCTCTGGCTATGTGAGTTTTTTGTTTTTTAAATGGCACTGCCTAAATCAGAGAATTGCATCTATCAGTGTTGTCATGCCTGATTAAAACCACAGCCTGTGATGCATAAAAGCAAGACAATGATATCATCTGCTGTCTGAAGGAACCTTTCAAGCCACTCCTTGTGGGCAAGAAATCTGTGAGACTGTTGGAACAAGCACAGCTACCAAGTGAAATAGCTGTAGCTGTATTTACAGCAGCTATACTCACTAAAGCCAGGAGAAAAAAGAAATTCAAAAAAGAGTGAGGGAAAAAAACCACGGTAAGTTATAATACGATTATTAAAGCAGGACTCTTACTAATGACAATTCTAAACATTTATTTTTTTTATTAGCAGTTAATAGAAGAGTGCTTTGGTCAGACACATTCTCCAGGACATTGCACTTTGATCACTTTTTAGGGGTGTGCTGATCTGTGGCACTGATAGCAGGATCAGTGAAAAGCCTTTTTAATAACGATAACGGCAATGAAAAGCAGCTTCATTTACTTTATCCCACATGAATCTCCATTACTGTGAGCAACCTAAGCCATGACAATACTGGTGCTAAGTAGCCAAGCAAAAGCATGAGCCATTTTCTAACAAACCTATTAAGAAAGCAAAATTAATAAGATCACATCTCAGTACCACGGTACTCACTCTTTTCATGCAGCTATACAATATACACACATCAGCTTCTGCACGCCTGTGTTAATAAAGAAGCTGCAGGTTTACCCTGGACACCCCTATCGCTGCTCACATCTGCAGTGCTGCTCTTCTTCCCCTGCTGTTTTCTCTTAAAGGATGCAAAGAAAGCAGCTCTTAAGTCTTTTGTCTTCTCTTTTGCAAATCCTGCGCTGTTATCAGTCCCTGAGCAGAGAGAGTTTCCTGCCAGGCACCATGCCCAAAGCCTTGGCAGCCAGAAAGGTTTTAACTCATTCCAGGACAGATCTGAGCACTTTGCACTGAACAGAAACAAGATTGGCCACAGACTCCAACAACTTGAGAAGTTCAGAACTTACTGAAATGAACCTCAAGCTGCCATTTTCAACAGCCTCTTCTGATTTTATCTCCCATCACATAAACCCTCTTTTTCCTTATAGCACCGGCTGAGCAACGTGGCTGAGCCTTTGGTTGTCCAGCTTCCAGGGGAGCAAACACCTCCAGGTACCTGAAGGGCCACTCATCCATCTCCTCCTGCACAACCAAGGCTTGGATGCCTCCTCACTCCATCCTTTCAGGGCTCCACGCCCTGCCTGCAGCCCTGTGCTGGCTTTTGTGCTGTGACAGAGCACGGCCTTGTCACGGCCAGATGTGACAATGCCGTGTCACTGCCAGCCCACCCCAGCAGTGACTCGAGGGGGGCCCTGCCAGCCCACCCCTTCCAATTAAACCGTGCAGTGCTGCCAGCTATCAATTCGCATGTACTGTGAAATAGGCGTTTAGCTAAGGCTTTAATGGTTTTCCGGAAAAAAAAAAAATAAAACAAACACACAATGTGGATTCAGATTAAAACGGTGTAAATAGAAGTTAATGAATATTATTACTTGAGTTATTAGAACTTTCTGCTTGAAAAAATTTAATCTAATATTCCCGTTTTTAGTATTGCCAACAGCACTGGGGCATGCAGTTCAATAGTTCAAAGTTACCAGCTTTATAATTGCTTTCTACAGACCTTAAAAAAGGCATTTAAGTTTCAGGATGTAACAGAATGGAATGAACTACCCATAGTCACTTCAAAAGCAAGGAAAAAAAGTTAGTTATTACTGCACTTAGGTATTTACATGTCTTTTCCTTTGAGAAACACGAGGAAGAACTAAAAAGCGTGACAAACAAATGAGAGAAAATTCTGTAATCAAAGAATTAGGAAGCCTTGGGCATTTCCAGCTCAACCAGTATTTTTAAAAGGGAGAGTTTAAGTTGAAATTTCAAGTGATACCATAGTTTTTCTTCAAGATGCAATATTTTAAAGACTGCACTGCAGATTATTTACTCTTATCTGTGCTTTATGTACTCAGAAGAATACAAGTTGGATTAAATATAAATTGGATTCATCTCATGATGCAGCTGGTTCACAACAAAAGGTGTTGCTAGCATGTTACATTCCGGTTAAATGATGTTATATTTTGTTGACAAATCCGTTTTAACATCACCAGTTAACGCTGCATGTGGAGACCCTGCCACTGGCAAGAGGAATTATTTTGTCCTGGCACTGACAGCTGCCTTGTTGACAATACCATCAGATTTACCATTTCAGTGGCAGCAATACCTGGGTGGCCATCTGTAAGGAGGACACATTGTTTTCTCAACTGCTGTAACGATTACGTAAGTTTTAAATATTTAAAAATACAATTAAAACAACTATCAGTTATAGAAAGAAAAGCCCCTAGGAAAGTAGCCTAAGAAGTACCATTTCAAATATCACACATGCTTTTCCAGCCTGAATTACACACCATTTTACACTTGGATAGATTAAAGAATCAGAGAAATAGTTATAACTCGAATATGTAGGAGCAGATTGACACAAATTACTATGACAATCAGTCCAAATAATTTCAAAGGCCTTGTTTCAGGCAGAGTAATTTGGCCCCCAAATCCTAAAGGTTTTCTGCAGTTTATGGAATTCCTAGGAGATGGGAGTAAATAAGAAATGAAAGATCATCCTTATCCTAATACAGCTTTGGATGTTCTCACTTCACTCTCCTACATCTATAGTGATATTTCCATTTATAAAAAGAAAACCCCATAATTTTCACTAAGGCTATTACTGAGAGAATTGCCTAATAATTCTGTGTTCACATGCCATGATCAATGGCTCCACAAGCTTTTACAAAGGAGAAGAAATAGTACCAGAGATAGCAAGCCTTTCTTTCCTGCATCAGCCATTAACAAAAAATAAAACAAAAACAAAAAAAGCAAAAAAAAACCCACAAAAAACCCAACAAACAAAAAAACCACCACAAAACCAAACTCTGAATTTAAGGGCTTCTGCAATTTGTAAAGTTCTGAAGTGGAACAGGGAGCACAGGCTGAGGTTCCCATGGAGTTCCCAGTTTGTATGTTATATAACACAAAAGAACATGATTCAGTGCAGCCCTAGCACTGTTTGCTTTTCAAATTCAGTGTGCTTCTGTGCAATATAGCAGAAATGTCAAGCCCAGCTAAGCTTAAACTAAATGTTTAACCTGCAAGCCTTCCTCACTGTACAGACCAATAAAACTTGCAATGACTTCAATGGGCACTTGAACCAGAGCCCTTTTGAAATTATCTGTGATGAAAAGCTCAGATTTTTTTGAAGTTAACTCTAAGATCTGAAACAAAATAACATTTAGGAGGCATATAACTTCTTTTTGTGGTTTTGAAGGCTCACTAGCAGAGATCAACAGGATCAACACTTACAGATTGTGAACCACTCCTGAGAAAATGCTTTAAGGGCTTTGTTCATAGTGAAATATCCAAGTATTAACTTCTTGCCTTTTAGACCATTGTGCATCATGAAAGAACTTGACATTTGCCTTCCCACGAAGAGACTCAAGATCAGAAAAGTCCAAGAAAATCTTTTCGTTTGGGCACATTTCTGACATCAGCAGTGAGATCTTGCCTGAGCACACTGAAACCCAGACAACTGATACAAGTGCAGGACTTAATTACATGCTCAATATTCACTGAGTGCTCAGTTTGAATAGCCAAGCCTTCCAGGGACTGGTTTTTCATTTCACTAACACCAGTGCAAAACTTAAGTATGTTCTGTGATTTTTTTTTTGGTTTGTTTCTTAGTTGCATGGGTGCTACTGACAGCAAACGTAGCTGAATGCTTCTGAGACAGTGCACTTGAGCATGGCCAGTACACACAATCTGGTCATATCCATTGGCATGGTTCTGTTTCAGGAATCTGTAAGTGCCCATCACACTTACAAACTTTTAAACATCTTCTGCCAAACTTACATGTAATGAAATATGCTTTGTAAAAGCTAAGAAAAATCTACTTATTAAAAAATTGTTATACTTTATATATTCTTATACAGAAATGTTACCTTTTTTCCCTTTTCATTACAAGGCCTCTGCAAAGCAATTTTGGCCAACTTCCAGATATTTCAACAGATTTTATTATTTGTGTGACGGAAGCACGAGAGCACAGATCACCACTTAATATGTTACAACATTCCTGCACCAGAGAATTACTAAGGGCACAACGATGAAAGCAGCATTTGATTCTAACAGATTGAACCACATCACCTGGAGGAAGGCTGGGGGCTGCCCAAACTGCACAGAAAGTGCAGCTCCAGAGGTTTTGTACAGACCCACAATGCTCCTAACACCTGGAAGTTTCAGTGCAAAAGTTAACTCCAGAGCCACCAAGGGATGAGGCACTGCTGCAAACTCCAGGCTCTTGTATCCTAAGAGCTGGATTAATGTTAGGGGAAAAAAATTCTCCTATGTCATATCAGTGTCAGAAATGCCTCAGGCTGAGCTTCCCCAGGGAGAGAGCTCAAAAGTGAACAGCCTGGAAAAGAATGTAATCCTAAATAAGCTTCCTGTGCCTCGTGTACAGACACAACAGAACTTCTTTTAAGGAGAAGTACTGAGGGGCTTGGGGGGGGAGGGGGGGGG
>VXAX01005189.1:0-41123 GCA_013399835.1 Leptocoma aspasia | reverse complement strand
GGTTTTGTTTTTGTTTGTTTGGGGTTTTCCCTGGGTTGGTTTTTTTTGTTTGTTTTTCTTGTAATTAACAAGGGAGACAGAAATATGAAAAGTTTTGTACTTTCCTGAAACGATGAGAAAGAAATATGAAAGGGTATCAAAGCTTGACAAACTTTCAAGAGCAAGTAAAATAAACCTACAGTCAAATACAGATTCTTTTGGATTTCTGTATTCTGATGAGGAATTTCTCATAAATTCTTTTCAGAGCAATCTCAAAAAAGGATTGACATTCACACTGGATTTCCATGTTATCCTCTTTTCCTCCAAATGGTCCACAAAATAAAAACAAAAATAAATAGATGACTGTTTAAAGTCAGCTTAAGGGACAAAGTCCAGTGAGGAGGC
The DNA here is from genome assembly GCA_013399835.1 of Leptocoma aspasia. Classification (NCBI taxonomy): domain Eukaryota; kingdom Metazoa; phylum Chordata; class Aves; order Passeriformes; family Nectariniidae; genus Leptocoma; species Leptocoma aspasia. Next base: position 40,739 of record VXAX01005189.1, on the reverse strand, counting down.
ACGTAAAGTTTGAATTAATCATCATTTAAATCTGGAAACCCAGAAAATACACAACTGACAGCCCCTTCCAAAATAAGTAGGATTTATTGCTTTTTCAACCTAATACCATATTTTGTGCTTTTTCCCTTGCTATACCAACTGTCATCACAGGCACCCTGCTAAAGGACTGATCTTTCCCCAAGAAACTCTGTTTTAGAAGCATGAAAGGTCTACAAGGGATTCAGACAGCCTGGCAAGTTTGAATCTCATCTCTAGCAAGACAACATCTATGATAAAATAACAAATTCATAAACACAGTTTATTAGGAAAATGCAGGATGGTTTCTGTGAGAGGAAACCCTGCTAGTCCTGAAAACTCTATGGCAAGGTCTAACAGCATGGGAGTGAAGGAATTCCATGAACATAGCATAGATGCAATTTCAAACATTATTTAAAAAAGGAAAGCTCTACTGGACTGGAGGAAGCAGCCATTTCTGGACTGAGTGCTAATCCAAGGAAGAAAAGCAAATAATAATGCTTAACTACTGCTGTGCAGGGTGAGGCCAAATCAGAGACATTCCCTAAGTACTGGTTTCTGTCAACATCTTCATCCATGACCCAAAAACGGAAATTGTAAAAGGATTTCAAGCCTTGCAAAATCAAATGCTAAACAAGAAGAGCTCCAGAAAGACCCTACCCCAAAGCTGAAAAAGCAGACAAAAAGATGACAGAGGCCTCAGTTAAAATAATGCATGTCACTGTTCCCAGGCACCATAATATCATTATGCCCAATGCAACTATAGAAAATTCCACATTTAAAAATAAAATTTAATTATCAACATGGAGTTACAATACAGCTTAGATATCCTCAGTGGCTTTTTTATAGTAGGTCTTTCTCAGAAGAAAAAAAAAAAAAAAAATCACCATACAAAATAAGTCCCTCTACTATGTATTTGGTTTTCAACAAAATAAAAACTAAAGAAGAAAATAAATGTTAGAAGACAGTGACAAATCAAGCTTATCATTTAACAAAATACCCATAAATACTTCTCACATTAAAATAAAGCCTGCAAGTGTGTTAACTAATGACTACTGAAAAAAAGACTAAACAATTGGATTGAATTATCCTATAAAACTTTACTTTATGGTACTTTGAGGAAATTCTGATCTAAGCAGAGAAATAACACACTGCTAAAATCTCTAACGAAGACGTATAAGCAACCTGTGTTAAAAGGACACTGTCCCTATTCCTCTAGGAGAAATTTAGTTTGTAACAGAAAGCATGTATTGTCATCTGGGCACCAGGTCCCTTGGATATTTTTTTATTCTTTTCAAGAACACTGAACTCTACACTTTTGGTGGTTGCGAATTCATACAGCTACACTCTTAGGGATAAGCTCCAAGGCAGGAAAAATACTTATGAAGTGAAATAAACAAAATTCTGCACATTTTAAATGCAGGCACAGAATGTGACAACTTTGGTTTGTGGGCCTTACAGAACAAAAGCAATGCTGAACTGTAAGTGCCATTCAGGTGAGAGGGGTCTTACAGAACAAATGCTGTTTAGCACATCCAGGGTGTTAAGAAAAAACACAAACTACTGTGTGCAAAGGCTATTGAGAACCTAGGATGAAACTAGAATCTACACTGGATTGACGAAAAGACTGACAAAGGTAAATCTCAACGCTTAGCAATACTTCAAGACTTAAAAATCTGGAACAAGCCTGGCTGCAGTATCACAGTAGTTTAACTCTTCTGTATTTGTTCTGAAGGCATTTTGGTGGGTTTCGTTTTTAAGGGAAGGAGGAAAGAAGCTGAAAAAGCTGAAAGCCTAACAGAGCTCACCACAAGAAACTGAAATTGAGCTTCAGGAGGAGTTGCTCATCTATAGGAGATGAAGTTTTTATTAATGTCCTAACTAAATATACACATTTATCTGTTTGATTCCATATAAATGACAGGGGTGAGGTGATGGAACCGATGATGAGCAATGACCCCAAAACGAAAATAAGTGCTTGCCATCATTCAGGTTTAGAGAAGATGGCAAAGAGTACATTTACTCTAGTCATTCTAAGAATAGAAGCTCATAATCTATCTTAACTGCTAGATATTTTAATGGCCTGCAGAATATCTCTAACTACGTAGAACAGAAGCCTTAAAGGAAATGAAATTCTCAGGGAAAAATATGATCTAATTAAAGCATCTACAAACACATTTTAGAAATGGGAAAGAATATTTAATTTCGTCAGCAACATCTGCAAAATGTTTTAATATGAGATATCTATAACCCTCCTGACTTCCAGATTTTCAGAGCATGTCAGAATGTTTTACAAAACACATTAATTGGTTCAGCAATCGTTTGAAGCAATGCACACCATTTCACTGGAAAAAGACTGTCAAGAAATTGTGGCTGATTTTATTTCACATCCCTGTCCCTGAACTCTGCCTCAAACTCCTCTGTCGTATCCCAATGGTACTAATATTTGTAATTATAAAGATACCAGAAATGGTAAAGGTGTTAAAAGGTACACAGATATCAGATTTTCAAATCAAATTTTGGCAGCTTTACTTTCAGCAGCAGTTTCTTGCATTTGTGAATTGTTCTGTTTTCTTTTTTCCCCTTCAGTGAAAGATATTTCTTTTGCTTGAGACTTTTCCTGGTATTTCATATTCTTTTTCCTGAGGGCAGGAATTCCATATTATTTTTCCACTGGGCTACAAATACACATGTAGCTGAAACCTCTCCCTTTTTCATTATTAATTGCTGTAACCTTGGACAAAACCAGAGGTAGCAAGACAGATAACAGAAACACACAGCTCCATACTGGCAACGTGAAACAAGGAAAGAAGTTTTATTGTCCAGTGCACATTCTGAAAGATGGGAGTGCTTTAGCTACCAGCAAAATTTTGGCAAGGTCATTTTCTCCAAGCCTTCATTATGGAAACATGTGAAATGCAAGTTTCATCACCTTTGTTTAGTTCTCCAGCAATTCAGGACACTGTTCTGACAGTTCTCCCTGGGGTCACAGGATCTGGGTGAGGACTACCACACTGCATGCAGATGCAGTCAGCCATTCCTACAGAAGCAAATGGAAAAGGTCCTGAGAGGCTAAGGGAACACTGAATCCATGGCCACCTGAGCAATCCACAATGTCCTTTGGGGAGCCAAACAGATGGGTTAAAATCCTGACACACAGCTCTTCAGGCAACTCTTTGGCAATTCCTCTACTTATACATACGATAGGATTTTAGAGGAAAGCATTGTTTTGTGCTCAGGGTACAACAGGATTTATCGTTACAGGACTTACTAATATCTTCAGCAAATTTTCCTTTGCTAACAGCCCCAGTTCACTTAGAAGTTTACTCCACTAATTATCTTTTCATATGCCTGCAATTCAAGATATCTTACATTGGTTCATTCTCATACTCGGTATTGCTATACCTTCTTGTTTCCAAATGCTCAGAGTAAGGAAAACATTTAGCTCCCTAATCAAACACCTCTTACTTACTGTGGAAGTCACTGACCTCTCTTTTTGCCCTAGCTATTTAAGAAAAATTATGATTTCTGAAGCTACCAACAAAGCTGCATACGTCAGTCCTAAAGCACCGTGAAATCCATCAGACTAATCTAGAACAATTCAAAGACCAGAACACAAAATTTGAACTAATGCTGTCTGAAAACAGTGGCTCAAAATTAAACCAGTTCAATATCATCTACATGCACAGAAGCATCCATCAGATTAGTTTATATGACTATTTTCTAATTCTAATAAGCAAAAGAGAACAGAAAGGCAGATCAATAGTGCATTCCTGGTTAGTCATAAACAGAAATTCGAGAAGGAAAAAAACCTGTGGAGGAAAATTCATTCTCACAGATGGGATCTTCTCCAGTTTGCAAGTGAGGAGCATTGAGACACTTGATAAACAGGAGTGTTTTGTTTTCAGAGCTGTCAGCCTGGTATCCTCTATGATCATTACATGAACTTCCATTTCACATTCAAAAGGGAAAAAAAAAAAGAAATTACCTGGAATTAATAGAAGTAAAATGTACATTTATCCTGCTTCCTGCAAGGTGACCACTTGTCACACAGCCCATTGAGATTCTCTACAGGCCTGAAAATAAACTTCCCAAGCCTGAAAGTAAACTTCAGCTGTATGTAAGGCTGAGAGCTTAATGTGTGAGCATCTGTTCCTGCAGTTATTCCATTTAAAGTGCACTGTCATTCCCAAACTGCAGTGCAGGTGTCCTGTGCCACCAGTCTTAACCAGAAGCTTCCTATGTACAGAAATATTTTCTTCTTCTCGTTACTTTTAACTGCATCATGTGGAATTACACTGAATAAAATATTGACTTCTAAGATTTACATAACTTAAGGAATAAAGCAGTTGGTAACACCTCTTACTATATCTTCTCTCATCCTCTATGGCAATGTTCTAAGCTTAAACAGGTTAGCTCCTGGCACATGGCATGTTAATACGCATGTTGTGGGAGTGATGCTCTCAATTTATCTACCAATAGTTGTTCACTCAACTCTCTACAGCATGAGAGCAATTCCAGAGGGTAGCCAAAAGTGACACACTGTCTGGGCCAGGGTTATATGCTCAACTTCAATGTTTTATTTGGGCACACTACACCATTCCATGAAAATTAATTTTTAGTTAAAAAATACCTGCAAGGATATGAAACTTCCATTCTGCTTCCTTATCTTTGTAATGGTCCAGGCTTAAGACATTATCTTGTATTCAGCTCAAGAACACCTCAGAACTCCTGGTATTGTCTTTTTTTTCATACTTCTTTTTCTTTACTATTCTTCCTAATTTAGATTCCCATTAATGTCCTCCCTCCTAAATATTAAAAAGGTAGCAGTAATAGGACTACTTGCTTTATTCTACCCTGATTCTCATGGGTTTGCTCTGACAGAAGCCCATGGAGAACCTCCCACTTCAATACTGGCATCACTGACGGCTTCATTATCCCAGTTTGTGTAATTTTAAACTAATAGCTTTTCTGTCATTCTGGATCCATGAAGACAACATATAGGTATTTTCAAGGACAAAGATCACTTGGCACTAGTCCATCTTGAGAAAGAGTCAGCCCTCAAAGTCTTCCCTGTTAGCAGATGGCTTTGTGAGCCAGTTACAAGCTTCACTTCACAAATTCCTTCCCTCAGTGCTTTGGAGAAATACATCCATCTATATATTTGTGCTTATATATATATATCAATACACATTTCTATTTTTTTTTTTTGCATTTCATTCTTTTAGCTAAATATATAATACCATATCTCCCTCCAGTTGCTAATTTTACTTTGACAAGCCTTGACAGATGACAAGAAATCTTCTCTTGCGGCTTTCCCACATTCCTTCGGGCCTGATTGCATATCTACAAACAAAGCTGTCAGTGAAGCCACCTGCTCACTGACAAAGCAATGTGTAAAAAATAAAGCTACATGGTTTTTCAAATTGCAGCCAAAGAACAACAGACAAACCAGAGCCATGAACCAGGACTTGCTTCAAATCAGAGATGTGCTAACTTTGTTACCAAATGTGTGGACTGTCACTAAACAAGCCTTTTTTTGCCTTTTTTTTCCCCCCCTCAAAACTGGAGACAGGGAAAAGGAAAGAAGATGTCTTCATTCTAACCACTCTGCAAAATTCTTCCCCATGAAACAAGTAAAATGCTCCAGATTAACATCTATTGCATGAGCACAGGAAGTTAAATCAGATGATACGGTCCTGGTCCCACCACAAGGATAAATGCACAGGAAACACCACCAAAATATGATGGTTAGTATCATTTAGTAAAACCCAATCAACAGTATAGGCTGGGGACTGACTAGCTGTGAGCCTAAAGGGCTACAGATACTTTAATATCAAAATGAACAAGGAAAAGGAGAGAGAAAAAGGACTGCTTACCTTTATAGTTATACAACAGCTATTCTGTACTATTTCCCACATACTATTGTATTTCCTCATCTTTTAATATTAGGATAGAAATATATGGGCGAATATATCTTCCTTTCATTTCCTTACAGCATTTCTACAGGCATACCCAATGCATTTCACTTTTGCAACATACACTGAAGTTGAAAATAGTGTGAGGACACCTCCATCTCATGGTCCTTCTCCATTGTCTACTAGGCACACACATTTTTATTAATACAGTTTTGTATTTGCCAACACTTCTGAAGGAGTGAGAAGAAACACTCTGACTGTAGATCAAGCTAAAACAACCTCCAGACTGGTCCACTTTGGACCAGGGCAGCAGCTGAAAGCTGAAGCAAAATGTGTTTCCGCATGTTCTCGAAGTATGAAATACAGACAAGTGCTCAGTTTTGTCCCCAGACATCTCCTAATAAGTGAGCCAGTTAACTCTCCCTTCTTGCTCTGCTTTGCTCAAGGTGGGACCCACCAAGACCAGATATGAAAGCATCCTTACAGGCAGTCTAGCCTGTCTCTGAGGCTCAGGGCAGGCATCTCTGCAGTCCCTGCTTCCCCAACATCCAGAGAGGGGCACCCCAGGCTTCCAGCTCCTAGCCAGCACGGCTTTCCTTGCACAGAAAAACAAAGGAAGGAGTAGAAAACCAGCACATTCATATTTATTTCTAAGGTACACAGGAAGAGATACTCATACTTCCACAGTGGAGATAACAGTGAACAGTTACAGGCAGCAGGTAAGTGATTTTTTAACAATGACAATTTCACCCACAAAATTTGGAGGGCTTACAAAACAGAACTGAATTTCCCCCTGGTATTACCTTACACTAGAACACTTCCTACTGAAAGCTTACCTCTAGCAATGCATATTTTTAAGATACACAACCAAAGCTCTCTAGCATTTTTACCTGATCAAATAAGAGCTTTTCTTTTCATATCATATCACCACAAGCTAATTCCCAAATACTCTTCTCTAGAACTGTAACTTACCTGGCAATTCATTTCAAAGCTTATGATATATAGCAAAAGAAAAATCTGAACTGGTAACATTCCTATAATCGAGAGCAGAAGTTATTTTAAACATCTGTAAAGATCCATCACAAGGGATCATGGGAACAGTAAATGAGCCACACTGTACCTATAAAAAAATCATTAAGAGTTTGACACCATAAATTACTAGCAATGACAACGAGCCTTTATCTGTAACAGTTTGAATTAAAATTTAGTTGTAGCTATAAAGGAGGTGCATTGTTTGAAAAGCAAGGAAGAGCTTGCAGTAAACACAGGACTCGTAAGCTGTGCATATTTGATTCTATAGACCTTTTTCAATGCTATTTTATTAGGAAAAAAAATGAAAATTTGTTTTAGTTTGTCATATAAATTTATTTGCATAGACTCTTCACAGACATATAACCAAGAACTTATATAAAGCTTTTATTTTTGTTTCTGCTCTCAGTTATACAATGCCACAAATTTAAAGAAAACTAAAAATATCGACATCAAATTCCCAAAGTGATTTTAACAAGAAGAGTCACATACACGTATAATACAACAAATCTAAATTAGTTACTTGACACATGCAAATGGTGGCCCTTTACAGAGCCCTAATGAATGAGAGATGACTTCTAGGAACCTGGTCTGTAGCCACATTCAGGAAATAAACCCATTAGAATTTTAAAATGTTGGTTCAGGTGGGAAAAAGAAAAATGTAACAGCTCATTCAAACACAAAAGAGCCATGAAAATATTTCTGTTCAGGAAGGTATAACAGTGTTCCTGTTACAATTCAATATTCCATCAACTTGGATTTGACAAGGCAGAAACCTTGCAGTTAAAACCAGGAGCTTTCTCAACACAGAGGTAGTGAATTTGGGCTCAATAATCATTAAACAGGCACAGAGGGATGTACATTTTCTCATAGTTCTGTCTCTGAAGGCATTTGGTAGCAAATGAGTCCTTCAAATTGGACTCATCATTACTCAGAGTTTTACAAGACAAGTATTGCACTGAGCTAATTGTGCATAGCCACCCAGCTTTACCTTTAAGCACAAGCTCCCTCATTACTTCCTTGGGATTTTAATAGATTTGCTGTCTCTAAACAAGAGCTGCACAAATAAACAATTACATTAAAGGTAGATCAGAAAAAAGCCTGAAGTTTGGTCACAGCCTTGTACTCCAGGTAAACAGAGTCACCAGGTCTGCCTAGAGACACCACAGGGGAGTGAGAGGCTCAGAGCACACAGGTGAACCAGGGAGAGGAGTCCCTGGAGGTGCCTGAGCATCTCCCCTGGGCACCCTCCAGTGCTGCACTGGGGCAGCAAAAGCCATGGGGCACCATGCCCTGAGCTGTGGGCAGAGCTGCATCATCAGCACTGGATATTCACACAAAACAGTGGAGTTATGCACGCCAAGGCACGGCCAGAATTTACATCATTCTTACCTAAGGATGCTCCTGCTTCAGCCTAAGACCCAGGTAATTTCTCACTAGAGACCACCTTCCCTCTCCAGGAGGGATCTGCCCACTCTGACTTTTCTACAGCTTCTTCTCCTTCCTCAAGAGTATCTGGCATTTATGAAGCCCTCAAGAAGACACCAACATGCAATTGCATGGAGTATAAACATCTGAGTAGCCAAAGGAAAAAAAATAAAATCCTCATTCTTATTAGGACATAAACAGATATTAATATATCCCCACTTCATCCAACAGATCCTGGTTATCCCACTCCATGTGTTTTACTCCAGAAGTGAGTTAGCTCTTATATCTCTGCAAAATCTACTGAAAATTACCTGCATCTGAAGTGTTAAATAGATGTGAGGTTTTTCCTTACACTCTAAACTATTATGGCACTGGAGCTGGAGTTTTCATTCCCTGCTGAATCCACACCACCTTCACAAGAAGCATATGCTTCAGCTCCCTCTGAAACATCTGGAAGTTTTCTTGGTTCACAATTCATGAAATTCAGTCAGGGGAGTGCAAGACATGTAATGAGTTCATAAAGGACTCCAGGGACAAAGCGTATTTTAAGCCAAGAGCCACATTTAGACTGAGCAAGCTGAACAATCACTAGGTCATCTCAGCTGTTAAGGGCAGGTAAGATATTCTCCAAACTATGGATATTGGTGTTTTTCAACCCCATCTTCAGTTATTTCAAGAATATGAACCGTATTAAACACATCTGAGCCCAAAGTTTTGCTCTTTTACATATCACTGCAGTGACTTCTTTGCATACAAAGACGACAGAAACACAATGTCACTTGACAGACGACAAAAAAATGGTGCAGCTTTGACAGCTCAGGAAAAGATTCTTCTTCAGTTTTAAAGGATAAAATGGCTAGCAGAAAACAAAGTTTTAGTGACAACATTGCAAAGTCAAGAGATCTGGGTCAGAATGAATATTTACATCTTGGACATTAAAGGCATTTATCCATGATACCAACTTCTAAATGGTTAAGCACTTTTCTCTGTAATGTCGTAATACTTTCATTCAGATTAAACTACTCTTGGTCCTTTAAACCACATACAAATACTACTGAAAAGAATTCTGAAAACATTTTCTTCAGCCTGCATTACAGCACAGTTCACTGTTGCAGTAAGTGAGCTGTGTTCTATGTGTTTGCAGGTGTACTGCACTAGATTTACCCCACGTAATAACAGAGAATTTCAGGAATGTAACCAAACTTACTGAGCTCTGCAGTACCTCTGGCAGCAGTCATCTTGCTGTAAAGACTCTAAAAAGACCTTGCAGAAGTAACTTCCAGTTCAGAAGTCACAGAAGAGGATGAGGACAAACAAGACCTGCAGAGTAAGCTGACTCACCATTACAACAACATTTAAGAAGAAGAGCAGCTTCCTGGTACATTCCAAAGGACAACACCTACTGTACCAGAGGTTAAAAGCAAGTACATGGACTGACTTTCCCCTCTAACATGATGGATCACGTACTTCAGACCATCTGGTGGAAAAGAACTCTTACTTATCACACAGTTTAAATGCATGGAAGAGGCACAACCACTAAATTATTGTTAGAACTATAAATAACTAGCATGTTGTCGTACCTTATGCAAGACTACTAACTTACACTAACTTTCAAGTCCATTACTCTCTCCTTCCTGTCCTCAAAATATGGTGTTGCCATTTCCTAAAGAGAAACTTCCCCTCAGAACTCAGGGTTGGCTATTCAGCATGTTTCCTAGATCTGGGGTATTTGTTATCTGTGTGACCAATATGAAACTCACTGTTAACAGACTCCTTTCCCTTATTTCTTCTTTGGAAAGGGAAAAGGTGTGGGGAAGCATGGAAATCTCACAAGTACTCAGACTAACCCCAGAGCTGCTTCCCCTTCCAGAGAAGGAATGGATCTCACTTGAAGGCAAAGAACATCTGTTCTTCAGCTGCCACCACCTTCTGCACATAGAAAGTCAGGAGGGAGAGAGCACTGTTACCATCCACTCTACCATAAAATCCCACCACCAGAGAGAAGTTGAGTACTATTTTATGCAGAGAAGTGCCTAACAGAAGGACCTAACAGCAGCTCTCCAGCAATACCCAGGACTGAGGGGCTGACAAGATGATAAAGTCTGTCATGATGCACAACAGGAAAATGAGAGACAGCAGCCACTAATTGAAAAAAATTATTCTGATGGTATAAGGAGAAAAGAGTCACTGCAAAAATAATTAAGCAGAGAAGCAGAGGCCCAAAGAGGTTGTGCACCCTCCATCCTGGGGTGGTTTTCAAAACCCAACTGGACAAAGCTTGGATGATGCTCACAGCTGACCTACTTTGAGCAGGATCTTGGCTAGGTCCCTTCCAGCCTCAGTCATTTTTTGCCTCTCCTCTCTGTTGGCTCTTTAGCCAGAAGCTTACAAAGCCATTTGAATGTCTCAGGTCACCAGTTGCCTTGCTATTCAGTAGTGTTGAGCTCTATGAGATGCAAAATATATTATCATTCCAGTTGGACATTCCTTTTTTTATTTACCTTTCTGACAATAGGAAAAATTGCTGCAGAAAATGCTAGCAATAAACAAGATTTGTTAAAGAAAAGTAAGAAATCCAATAAAATATTAAAAGTGTCAAAGTCTGGGTTTTCAGTTTTAAATTTAAATTTTAAACCTCTTCAAACAACTTAAAACACACACATGTTTTAAAGTTTCATGGAGGGAAGGGGCATTGTAGTTCTAGCTTTCAGTAAGTTTTTTTAATCTACTTACCTAATGCATTTTGCCACAGCACTCTACTCTCCCTGAAATAGGAAAATACCCTGATCCTCCTAGGCTGAGCAGTAGCCTGGCCACTACCCAAAAAATCCCATCAGCAGTATTCCTCTCTTGTCACAGACCCAGGTGCCATTGCCCAGGAAAGTAGATTTCTGTTCTTCCTTTGCTAACTTTGACCCTCGGAAAAAGAGTATTTCATGGCTTTATTTGTAAAATTGGAAGTTATACAGAGCAACACCAGAAATATTTCATCTTTTGCCAACAGACGTGTTAATAAAGAGATAATCCTCTCATGTTTATATCAAAGCTGAGGCAATCCACAGAACTAATGCAAAATCCCTCACTCATCTTCTTCCATTTATGCTCTGTTAATCATATAACATTATTACAAACAATACAGTAAACTAATTACTGTTCAGTCACTTTTCTCTTCCACACTATAAACTAAATTACTTACTCATGGATGCATTCTCTCTGTGCAGACGAACTGTTTGTTTGTTCTCTTTCCTTCCAGGCTGTTTAATGCTACTTCAATTTGCAGACACCAAAACCCTAAGGAGGATGCCTTCCCACATAACTGGGGTGAGGGTTCCTGGGTTTGGGTTGGGGCTTGGTTTTTTGTTTGATTGATTTGAGGGGTTTGGTTTTGGTTAGTTGTTGTGCTTGTTGGTTTTTTTGTTTTTTTTTGCAGGGGCGGGGAAAGGAGGGCTAGAGCAGCAATGAGAGGAAGGAGTTCATGTAAAATGGCTTCAATGAATTTTCTCCTTGACTGTCAGAGCCACTTTTGAATGCTGTACAAAAAATATTCTACAAAACCTGGGAAAGTCCAACTGATTCATTACCCTGTAGCCTTGTGAGATTAAATTGGTGCAGTAGTTCAGTAACAGCAAGCACAAAGCAAATTACACCTATTACTTCCTCACATTCATTACAAATACCTTTGGGCATGTCAACATTCTCCTGAATTATTGCAACTAAAGTATCATGAACCCTGTGTATTTGAGGCATAGTATGAAGAGGGAGGTTTTTAGCCTATGAAAACAGAAAGACTTTCAGGGAAAAATTTTAAAACAATCCTCTAAAGTAAAATAAGAAAATAGAATCAACATAAGCTTCCGAAACAGACAGCAGGGCAAAACCACCATGCCAGCATTGTATGGTTTGGATTACTGAATACTGAGTTCAGAATATTAGAATAAATATTGAATACATTTCAAAATAATATTGTGCTGGAGAAGCTGCATCTACTCACCATATTCAATGCTATTTATAAAGCAAATCAGAATTTGTTCTGAAAACGGTTATATTCTGAAACTGAACCTGAAGCCATGTATTCATGCATTATTCTTCTCCTGTTTGACAGGAAAGTAGGAAAGGCATTAATATATGAATCAGTGTACCACTATCATTTTTCATAGCATGATACCAAATCTTGCCATCCATTCCCGAGAACAATAAAAAGCTTTTTCACTTGCAAGGTAAGAAACGTAGCATGGAATTCCTTTCAAGCTTCTAAGGTCATTTAAAACAATCCATGTTTTGAAATAGAAGAACTTTACATAAATGAAAAATTCTCTTGGTACTATAAAACACCATTGTAAGTCTACTCTGTTGATTTATGAATAAAAATAGACCACAAACACAACTATGTCATATTTGCATGTACAACTCATGCTTCAATGAGACACTAGCAGAGAAAGCAAGAGACACTTTAAAGGCAGCAACAAAATTAATTCACCTCAGATAGGTTTCATCTGCTCCAACAAAACCCAACAAGACTTAAAAGCTCAAAATCTAGGAAAGAAAGCCCTCAATATTGAATTGTGGTTCACAAGGAAGAGAAGTAGATGGCACAAAAAGCTGTGACAGGACTTGTCTGGTGTTTCTAGCATATTTCTCAAATTTGGTGTATCCAAATTCATCTTCCACATCTAAAGTCACATGGCCAGCCCTTTAAATATTTTGCACTTCATGACTAACTCTGCATTGCTTAATTAGGGATAAACTGCTTTCCAGCTTTCAGCTTGCTTGGAAATACCAAGACAGTACTTTGCCATTTCTTTGTGCCAAAAAAGTACTACATGTCACTTCACATTACATTTTAGACCAGTTGAGAAAAGTGCATTGTGCTCTTTAGAAGCACTAAAGGCTTATCTCCTACTACCAAAGATTTACTCTTTCCCTTATCTTAAAAAGGATGCTGAGCTTTGAGTTATCGTTTCTACATCTCGATATTCACCTCTTGTTTTCATCCTAAGCCTTTGGAAGAAATGGCCTTTTGAGAATGCCCCCTAGGAGCTCTGCTTTTCAAAACCCAGGAGTAGTTGTCCCACTGTGGTCATGTTCTGATGCTCAAAAAGTGCTGCTCTTTCTGCAATGTGCACAAGGGAAACCGCTTATTAAAGAATCAAGGTGTTTGCTAATAGTAATAAACTAGAACAAAATTATTTTGTTTTAAACATATGCTCCAAATATCATACAGTCCACCTTGGTGAGCATTGCAAGAAATCATTGAAGGTCTCAATTTTTTATGCTTTTGTACCAAGTATTTGGTCCTGAATAATCAAGTGAAATCCAATTTCCTTTAAGATACTATGCACAAAAATAGCTCAAAAGGCAGAGAAACCATCCACAAAGAACTTGTCCCTAGATAAGTGAAATCAGTAAATCTCCTATCATTTCCAATGCAAAGCACTCTCTGACTTTAATTTTCTTTATTAAGCTCTCATTATTATTCTACTTATATTTCTTTTCCATCAGCAGAGACTGCATTGCAATAAATATTTGTATACATATTTGATAGATACTAAGTTGTACTAACTTTTAGAATAACTGGGATAAATTAATGGAATTGTGTTCAGTCAATAAGCTTTCCCTGGCAACTGTCACAGGACATACCACTAGACCCAAAAGCACAAGAAACTATTTGCCACATAGCAGACACCTCCAACAGGTCATGTTTCAAATAATCAAGGACTGCTCCTCACTGGCTTTCTTGCTTTTCTTCTGCCTTACTTTAGTTGCTGCCCCCCTCAGTTCATTAAGGACTTATTTACACTAATGAGTGATTACTCAGTTTTCATCTCCTCACTTAGCAAAAGTACCATAATATTGCCATATGATATTTTATTCAAATAAAAATTTTATTTGAGTTTTTAATCAGTGCAGCAAGGGTCTCCCATATCACATTCCTTCCTCGCCTTCTGCTAGATGCAAAGCCAACAACATGGAAAAAATCTAATTAAAACTGAAAATGTGGACCATAGGCAGTTTATGGTAAGCATAGAATAGTGATTTTTTTTTTCCTACTATGATTAATCCCAAGAGTTGAGCTCTATTTTTTTACTTTTTCTTCAAGAAGATATCAAGCCAAAATGAAAACAAACTTGCCTGTTTATTCATGTTGCAACTATTAAGAGCCTAATTTCCTTTTGCTGCTTTAGCACTGTACTCTATCCTACCAGGGGAAATAACCATAAGGGCTTTGTTTGGTTTCCTTTATATGCTAATAACTCAATCATAAATGCCACATACAGGTTTGAAGTTTAAAATTATGTTATTTTGCAAAGTAGTCATCGCCTCTCTATATTTGGGCCTGATGACTTTTTCCCCAAAGTTGCTGTTTCAGGTGGGAAAAAAAGTTTGAAAAAGGCTGGGTACTCTGACAGCCACACCATTAACAGCAAAAAAATAAAACTTACAAATCCTACAGAAGCATCACATTTTAATGGTGTAAAACATCAGCTTATAAGGTGCTGCCTAGAATTATGAATCCCTGAATGAATGAACTCATTCTGTGTCCTATTCCTAAAGTCGAGGTGAGCTGATCTACTCTCACCAACAGCCCTAAACACAGAGCCCAGTGGCAAGGTTGTCCCAAACTCCCTCACCCCATCAGTCTGGCAGAGTCCACATTTACAAGCCTTCAGGGCATGCTGCAGGGTTTATCTATTTATTCAGGCTTTTGCCTGAGGGAGGGCTGCAGAAGCAAAGGCAAGGTTGGCAAGTTCTCTTTATTTGCAATGAGGTAAATTTTATGTATTAATTTATGTACATGTGCCTAGAGATTATGATAGGCAGATTTCATACAATAGCAAACAACTTTAGCCATAACCTAATTAACTTTGACTGAGGAAGAAAAGAATTCTCCAGGTCTCCATTAGAGATAAATTCCTGTAAAAACTCACCATGATCACAGATGCTACAAAATAAGAGTCTGTCTGATCTAAAACTAAAAGGGAAAAAAAGTGCCTTTTCACACACTGAGGCACACATGTGAAAATCAAAAGCCAATTTATAAGTTGCATGTAAGTTGTGATACTATCTGAGCCTTTCCTTCAATGCCCGTCAACTTACTGTTGAATAACAAAAGAAAAAAATCATCTTCCCTCTCACTATAACTCTGGGCATAATTTTGCAAGTGTTCAAAAGTTTTAGAAATACTGTAGTTCACAAGACCTGGAAAAAAATAAAAGGAGCTGCTAGGAACAAAATAATCCCCTGAAAAGGAGCACAAAGTGGTAGATTCATGGTGTTATACTGAAAATACAATCAATACAAGAAATCAAGTGAAAAGTGAAACTGATTGCTGAATACTTTCTGACAAATCTAAAGAGACTTTCCTGCAGGTGTTGGTTTGACCTGTTCCCTGAAGAAACAAGAGAAGCATATTAGATCGGCAAGATGAGGGTACAGCTTAGATATAACATTGTTTTAAGGGAAAGAAAAAAAAACCACCATGTTTTTAAGGTGACACATCAGTTCTAGAAATGGACTTGAAAAAAATGCAGCGAGTCTTATGGTGCCTGCTCTGTTGCGCTTAAATTATTTAGACTTTAGCTATTATGTTACTTAGCAATGCCAAGTTTCAGTAAACAATATGTTGTTTCAGTGACAAACTCAGCCTACACTGGGACAAGACATGTCCCACACCAATATATTAAGCTACAACAGCACTCAGCAGAGCCAATAAAAGGCTCCATGAAGATTTTTAGAAAGGCCAAGAGAAGCTTCAACCCTATAAAGTGTCTGTTCTGCATTTGCAGCTCATCAGGTGTTGAAATGAGTCATTGTGGTTTGGGTGGATGGATAGATCAGTTTAAGAATTGCTTTGCAGTATGGAGATGCCAAGTGACAGAAACTGAGGATCCTACCAAAAGCTATAAAGTGACCAAGGGCTTATAAAAAAGTTAAGAGAACTTGGATTTGCAAAAGAAGGGCTCATATGGTGTTTAAAGACTTATTCAAACCAACAGAATAACTCATCTACAACTGATGCTCTTACCAAAGGGAACGCATGGCAGGGCTGCAGTTCTGTTGGAGAAACAGAGATGGAGTGCATGTGAAAATCAGAAATACCAAGTATGAAGTCACACATATGTCTCAATGATGAGCATGTTCCAAATAACCTCTGAGAAATATTCATGGCAAGTAAACAAAAAACAGTGTGCACTGAGAATATGGCAAGCTCAGGAATAGAGCTCATTTTACAAGGAGAGAAGTAGATACTGCATTGTCACAAACACAAGGTAAGCTGAAAGTGGGTAACGTGCTCAGCAGGTCACACTTGAAAGCTTTCTCTTCCAATATCTAAATTATGGTGACATTCCTAATGACCCATCTTTTTACAAAGGGTATTGTAAATACCATGGGATCTTTATATTTAATTAACAAATGGAAGTTTTTAAGCTTTACTAATCTGCGGCTGGCTGCCAAATCTGTGCTTTATGCCATAATATCAAACATATGTTTTATACAACATGCAACCCATTCAGTAATTTTCACCAGTTCCAGGCATCCACTTCCCTTCCCTTGATACATGAAATGCATTCAGAAGCAGCAGAGTAATCAGAACTGGGAGCTGGAAGATTTACAGCGAAAGCCTGTGGGGATTTTCCCATTTGTCACCCCTGGGCTCTGGTAGTGACTTATGGAGAATGTCACATTTATCTACAGACTGTAAAATAAAGTTGTTAAGCACAAACAAACTCAGGATAAAGAGTACAAAACTGACTTGAAATTTCAAACCTATCTTCTGCCTCCATGGTGGGATAAAGCTGCACAACCTGCCCTGTGCCTGACTCCCAGTGCAAGTAGGGGAACATGTGGATTCAAGCTGCATTTCTGGCTTGGCTACAAGTCCTGTGGGAATGCCATGTAATATCTCCTTCCTTACCTGAGCAATCATCCCATCAGACATGGGATAAACTGCCCTGTATGTAATGTAATGATTCTGAGGAGAAAGATGAGGTTAATGATGCAAACTCAACCTTTCAAAATAAACCCAAGAACTTGCCACAGCAATTTCAAAGTACACGAATTTTTCTTTTTGACAAATGAAAACTTTTTTTTTTTAACACTAAGACTTAGCAGTAATTGGTTACAGTGTTAAAATCTTTAACAAAAACAAAAAGACTGAAATGCAAAACCCCCAGGAGTATCACTTGCATTAATAACAAAATATTTTTTCAGACAGTAATTGGACAGTACACCTGCTCTCACATGTAACTGGTAACATTTCTAAAACCATAAAGCTGATTGCAGAGGAGTTGTTTACTGTGAAAACTCTCCTCCTTCACTTCAGCCAGAAAAGTCACTAAATCACAAAGACTTGAACTGTGAGTATCTAATATCATGAGGTTGTGGGGTTTTGATCATCACACATTTTATTTACTCAGAACTTCTGACATAATTGTCACGATTACTGAAATGTAAAAAGTGATTATGTTATCCAGCCAACACATTTGGAATGGAAAGAAAGGAAAAAGCTGTTTTTTCCAAGGTTTAAGAACATAAAGTCCTTAATCTGTCTACTTGTTTATCATGAGACCACTCTGTCTTTGTTGGGTATGGATACCAAACATAACAGATGGTCCGCCAAAACCCTATCACGTTTGCTTCAATTATTTGTGAAAGACTGCAGAGGGGGAGGAAAGAACTATGATGATACATTAAAACCTAAAAGAAACACAAAGCCAGGTACTAAACAATAGAAAGGATGACACGCTGAAGAAAATAGATGTTCATGTACAAGTTGCCCTGAAACAGCTCCAGGATATTTCACTTCAACAGAAATGAAGCAAGTATAGAGTCAAACAAACATGGTGTCAAAAAAGAAGATGGTTCCATGGGTAATTCCGCCTACTTAATTTTTTCAACACTCCAAAGGGACATGCAGCTGATTTTGCATAGTAGTTCCACAGAATTACTAACTTAGTATTATGAGAACATATGTAAAAGATAAAGATACACCACTATGTGTAACAATTAACTCTGATTGCAAAAGGGCAAACTTGTAATGTGAAAGGAGACCAAACGACCTTTTAAATACAAGACAAGGCTCAGCAGACAGTGTGCTTTTTGATTCTCCTAAGCCTTAAGAACACCTTTTTGTGGGCCAAGGTGTTTAAAATACATTTATTTACGGTATTTAAGAGACCTAGTGTAGTGATGGAACTTTTAGGTTAATGATTGAGCTCAGTCTTTTGCAACCTAAATGATTCTATGCAGGAGAACGTGTAGAACAGACTTACCAAACCCTCATGTGTTTCCATGTGTCTTATGACTTTACCACCAGCACTCCACCAAAACACAAGTGCCAACACTGCAGTACTAAGTCAAGCATTCAAATACTAAAGATAAAGTAAATAGATTAGAAAAAAAATATGACAGACTTATAAAAACATGTTTGAACATTATTTTTCTTTCTTTTTCTGAGCTAAAAGTGTTTGACCTCAGAGCTGCAGAAATTTAGGGCATTGAAATGGGATAGTTTCATTATGTAATCTGATTTCCTGTGTATTACCAACCACTGCAATTTTACTTAGCTATCTCTCCCTCACTAGATCCAGTAAGTTACATTTATCAATATTATCTTCCTCAAGATGCCAGTAGTTCTTGTGAATGCCAGTAGTTCTTGTGAGGACACACCAAAACCAGAAAAACAACCAATTACTTTTGGCAATATGTTCCAAAGATTATACTCTCACTTATAGGTAAAGTCCAAACACTGATTTTCAGATTTTTTCTTGTCACTGTCCATTGGCAAACGCCCCTCACAAAATTCCTCAGTACTGAGTGCTTTCCTTGTCAGAACACACTGGAAAATCAGTTATGATTTGCCACATACTAAATAAGCTACATACACAAGAATAGCACTATATTAGATAAATAGATATGTAACAGGTAACCTACAAAAGCTATTCTGAGAAAAAAAAATTGTTCAAGTAAGATGTAATTTTTGTGAAACTCACACTATCACCACAGATTCACAGTTTTATGGGAATCAGAGATAAAGGCTAAATACTTTTCATTATACTTCAGCATAAGCAATTAACAAAACTGAGTCCCCAAATTCACTGGGTTAAACAGAAGAGATGCAAGAATTATTTTTCGTCTCTTCCCCTACCTTTATATATAGCTACTATCCTGAACAATTATTTTCATATACAAAGGAGATAATCAATTACATGACTAAAAAATGTTACTAGAAAGAATGTAGTGTCTACTACCAGATTTCTCTGATAACTAAATTATGTTCTTGGAGGTTTTAGATTTTATTCCATAGATAGCTGAGTCCTTCCTAAGTGAATTAGAAGTTCTGCCTGAAGCCTTAAAGCCCTGTTTTGAAATATCTAGATCTTGCATTTCAGGGTAAAGCACACCTGAAATCTCAAGTTCACGTTAATAATTCACCCTCCAAGGGTGAAGGGTTACATACACTATCACATCTCAGAAGTTACTACCAGGTGCTGCACTTTTGCACTCTATTGTGTGGCTCACACAAATGTAGCTTTCACCTCTGCTGGTCTAAAGGGTGGCTTAAAACCAGGCTACAGCATGGAGACCTCCCTCACAGCATGTGCTCCATCAGCCCAAAAAACCTCACCCTGAACAAATCACAGCTTTCAGGTTCTGAAACAAAGGTTAACATCCATGGGAGGCTTGAGAGTCACCTCCCCTCTTGCCCACACTTTGCTTGCTTTGCTCTGACACGCAACACTCATCACTATTTGAGGTGACCCATAATGGTCTGAGTGCTCCAGGAGCACACACCAATTGTCACCACCCTACAAAACCTCCAAAGCAGTTCAGTGCCCACCTCTCCAGATCAGACTTTCCCCTAGAAGAGACATGAAGACAACCTGAGTTTTACTGATATTTTTTGATAACAAAGTGGATGAAGCTGCAGTAGATGTAGAGTTCCCTACAAATGATTCTGGAAAGCACTGGTACAAGGCAGTGTGGGCATTACAGACTGTGATGAAAATAATTTAAACCATCATATAATACTGAATAATCCAAATTCCACACCTCTTGAACAGTGAGAGAAAGGTGAAAAATGTCATCTTTGACCAACACACGCATGTTGGGCATGAGCTCAGATCCTGGGAGCTGTCATGGAATGCTTCATCCTGCTCGTTTGCCTGGCAGTGCAATCTCTGACCATTAACAAGTAATTCCTTTGCAAGAGCCAGGAGCAGCTCAGCTCAGCAGCTATCTAATTTCTTTAAAAAGGAAAATAAGGTTACCTGTGAGGAGGATGAAGCCAGTGTCTCTGCAATTTACAGTTGTCACAATTGCCACTCTTATAAAAATCAGTCTTTTCAGCGTCTAGCTCAAAACAAATACCTTTTCTCACATGTGTCATTGCAGATAACTGCAATTCAATCCTATTTTTGAGTCTTTATTGTAAGAGGTAAACAAAATAGCATCTGCACTTTGGTTATTTTTTACTTGTATATGAAGAGATATCTGCAAAGAGTATTTAATGCTCAAGTTTATGTTAATCATGTCTATGTCTAATACTCCACAAAAGGGAGCATTCAGCATTTTTCACTCCATTTCAAAATAAAAGAATAAAAGTAAACACAAGGGCCATGTAACATCAGAATTCTTTACAGCTGCCCTATTTCAGTTGTATATGTGCACTATTCTTGTCAGTCTAGCCTTACAGAGGCTGTGCCTACTTTATAAACAGTATGAAATTCAGTCATTTCAAAGAAAATTTAACTACAACAGCAGCACAAGCCATTAGGTTCCAGCAATCCATCATTTTTAGAGAAAAAAATGTATTTTCTTCACAATGAGCAATTTATGGATTCAGATAGCACATCTGGGATTTCTATTTCAAGTCTATTATTTCACAAAAAATAGTTCTAGTAAGGGTAAGGCTAGATAAATATTATAAGAGATTGACATTTCATGTAGATTATTTCTAAGATCTGAAAATAATTTGGTAAGCATGGTACCAAACAGTGACTAGAAAAACCTGCAGCTCATAAGTCAATGTATTAATTTGAAATAATGGATACATTCCCAAGGGTAAAAAGACAAAGAAACACCCCACCCCAAGCAACTCTGAATTTATTTATACTATTTGCCTACACACATCCTTGGCAATCCTGCAGCCAAGGAAGGTCTGGCCCAAAGTTATCCCACTCCATCACAGGGAACGTAGGTGGCTGATGAAAGGCTCTCACAGCTCCCTTAAAGCCACTTCCAGTGTCTCCATACTGGCCACACTATCAGGGAGAGACCTGAATTAAGAAATTTCCTGCCAAAGACAGGTTTTTGGGGCTTTTTGTTGTGTTCTTTTTTTACTCCAGTGCTCCCTTAGCAATTAAATGAGGTGCTGTGGGCTGATTTGCCTGAGCTAAAAAAAATTTAAAGCATTACTCCCATGTTTTAAAAACATTATAATTTCTAAGCATTTTTATACTAATTAACCAAATCAAGCAGGAAACAGACCTCTCTTCACTCCACGACTTCCTCCCATTCTGGAACCAGATTGTGGGGTTATTTTTTGGAAGACATTAGGATGTTGCAACAAGACACCCAAGCAAATCTAGCTCTTAATAGGAAATAGATGGAAGTTTTGTCTTCAGAACCACAGTATTTTTTAGATTGTGAGTATATAAAGCCCAAAACTACAGGTGCAAAGAACTGGGGTTTTTTTGTGGTTTGTTGGGGTTTTTTTAAATGTAATTTTATTAGAGTATGAAATTAAGTTCACATAATTTCAACACTATATGTTATACTAATCATGGTAATATATCCCAAATGCAAGAATAACACATGTGGATTTAGGTGAATAGTAAAGGTGGGTTTTCTCAAATGGGTTCAAACTAAGTCTATTTGTCTTCAGCGTGCCAACCTCTATTTCCTAATTCTATGAAATAATCTATGTATTTTTAAAATCATAGCAATCAAATCATTCAAGAATGATGTACTTGTAAGGGGTGTTTTCAGGTGTCTTTTACTCTGTGCCTATGGATAATTAAAGCTTTTTAAATGAGGAAAAAAACCATAGGAGGAAACTAATCTGTATGTTCCTTCAACATTGTTCTTCCCTACTGATACACAATCTCTTCACCTGTAATAGTTTCCTAATTTATTAAAATTGATTCCACACTATAAACATAGTATGTGCAATCCAAAAATTGCCTCTAGATTCAAACAATGAAATTAATGTCAGTGGTTCAGTTTTCCTTTCCTTCCCACTTTAACCCTGGGCTTTTGGCTCTCATGCAGACCTAGAAATGAGAAGTTATTCATTCTCCCACCAAGCCAAAATGAAGATCAGGAAAACAACTTTGCATATCCATATCAGCTGCCCAGTGTTAGATGTGCAGTAGCATTGGTTTAGTCCAAGTTACAATCCATTTACAGAGCAGGAACCAATTTCCTTTTTTATAGAAGTATCACATCAGGGAGTTTACATTTGCAGGGGTCTGTATCAAGGCTGTTTATAGCATGCAAAAGATGCTGTGGAATATTAAAATTTTAAACACATGGGCTTTTGGCTCAATTATAATTTCATTAACAATACATAGGAGAGAACTCTGTCAGTCACTACTGCACAACACTGGGATGCATGATGACAACACTAGGTGACAATCAGAGGCCATCCCCTCAATGACAAAATCCAAAATAGCTTTGAAGGCTTCAGAGTAAAAACTCCCAATCACCAATGAAGTGCTATTAAACTCTCCTTCCCCAATTTAGATTCAAGTAACATGGTTGATTTGGCCTCAATTCTTACATTTGTATAAGGATGCACCAAGCTTGAATCCTGTAAATGAGATGTGGATTTGAGACTATTTTTATGCTTATATTTGAATGCAAATATTTTTTAGGATCTTAATTCTTATTTCTCCTCAGTAAAGGACAACCACAGGGAAAAAATAAATAAATAAAATACAATAAACCAGCAGTTGTTTTCCTTTATTCTCCATTATACTTAATCATTTTGTTGCCCATAAGCATTTGGGCATTTCAGTTTTTGATCCTGTTGGGTTTTGCACAATTCTTTTATGATCTCACTACGTGATGTTTCACTGTATTATCTACAAAGCCATTTGGCTACAGGTTAAAAACAGCACAGCTTCCAGGCACCACTCTGTGTAAATAACAGGAAAGGGGAAGAGGGCTGAACATAATTTATTATGGGTTTAATTTTCTATTTCCTTAATAATTGGTTGATAAATGAAAAAAGGGAACATTTTATTGATATTCAATCTTTTCATCCTTCTATTAAACAGTAACTTGGAAGTTTTACATTAAAAAACCCTCAGGGAAGTGCTGCTACTTATATCAATAAAATATTGAAGGAAAAATGTAAATTCCACTTCCACTTGACTGTTCTTGGGCCACTGTAACACATGGTAAAGAACTACACCAAACCAGAGTAAGTTTCCCTGAAGGCTGGGGAATGACTAAATTGTATTTTGTTTTTTAATTGATCTGCTGAAGTTTGTTGATTAGGTGGTTATACTTGCAAACCTTGTACTTTATTCAGGAATAAAGAATTAGAAAATTCTTATTGTTAAAACCCTATTTTTCTCATAAATATTTGTTTAGGCCATAAAACTCAACGTTAAATACAGCTTTTAACTAACCAATAGCTGAGCTTGGTTGGACTAGCTAATCAACAACAAAAGGAGCAAAAATTCCTTATACTTAGCCCATAATAAAGCCAAAGCTACCGAATTCCTAGACAGGTGGCAATAGAAACTTGGTGAATGTGTATGAATTGTTAGAATTCCAATATTGGCAACACAGAGAAAACCTCCTAAGCTCAAGTGCATGCAGCACACATCCCCCTAAGCTTGGCCTGTCAGGCAAACACATGGACAAGACATATGGGCTAAAAATAAAAGCAAAATTGTGGCTCACTGGCACCCTCACAAGCAGCAGAGCAAACAGAATGATTGCCAAGGCTTTCCTCTCAGTTTCAGGCACATGCAGCTGGCACCCATGCACTGTTCTCATGCACCAAAGGCAGCACATGGAACGAATTACATATTTCAACAGCCTTTGACAACATGTCAAACACCTTGGCTTTTAGTTTGAGAAGAGTAACTCCCGGGATTTTTTTTTTCCTCCCAGCTTTCACCATCCAAATAAAGGTCACACACCGTTATTTCCTTCTTTATAAGACAAGATAGCCATTCCATATGCTGCTGACTTGCAAGTCTTCCATAGTGAAACAATAGCAAAATAAAATCATCTGAGTTTGGCTTTGTGGCTAAGACACTACTCAACTGAGCAATGAGTTACAGATAACAAACAAAGCTTCAAATCACAGAGCAGTTTAGGTTGGAGAGGGCCTTAAAAATCAACTACTTCCAGCCTTCCCCACCACAGGCAAGAACATCTACCCATGCCCACTGCATTGTGGAAATTGTGTTCAGTACTTTTTCTAAACCAAAGAAAACTCAAGCCTCTACAGCAAAACCTCTTGGCAAAACTGAGTAGCTGTATTTAAGAAACATCAATTAATTTTAGTTTGTTCCTTAAATTTCCTAGTTTTAACCACCTTGTGTAAGTGTGCACTAGCCAAGGAGGTGGGGACCTGTCCTGCTGGTCACAGTGCCAGGCTGGGAGCAGTGACAGTGCTGCTGGGGACAGCATGGCTAAACGTGCCCCAGGTGTATTGCTGTCATCCAGGAAAAGAAAAGCCTCCTCTAGGCACCACATTCAGCTGAAAGTCTGTTCCTGAACTGCATCAGAGGAAGTCTGGGTGCTCACATCTGTGACTCTAAGTCCAAGGAGAGGCTGGACCACAAGGCTATTCCAGTACCTGATTTCCATCGCTTGCTTGCTTTGCTCTCTCTCTCTCTCAGAGCAGCTGTCAGACTGACCTACAGGCGTGCCTGAAACATCTTTCCCTTCCCGCTCCCTACCCCTACAAAACTGTACCTCTGCCAGACTCAGAGACCATCCAGAGGCTGCTTTAGCAGAGGGCAGAGTGAGTCCATTCTGAGGAGAGCCAAGCTGGAAGGCACCATGTCTGCACAGGGCCAGGACATCACCTCACCTAATTCCTCTGAAGACCTCAATTTTATCAAACTGGTGAAAGTTCTTCTATTCTTAGGTGCTGACAGGTTTTCTGTTTTCCTGGAGCAACCCACCAAGTGCCTCTTGGCTTTTATGTTATCAATCATTTCTTCCTGTCCTGGGTTTTGAGCAGATCAAGAAAAAGCACCTTGTTATGACCTTGGTTCCTTCCCCTTCTGCTGAAGTGGGATCAATGCTGGCGATTCTGCCTCTTTCAGATAACAAAGGTTATTCTGCCTTTTTCAGGCAGTATCACACCCATATCCTCCCACAGCCTCTTAGCTGGAAGCTCTGCATGTACAAGTGGCTTTGACCCTGGCCAGCTCAATACTTCTTTGAAATATATTACCTGGTAGCACCAATACTGATGAAAATATCTTTAGTCCTATTAATATATGACATGAGGAAAGAACACCAAGTACGATATTCCCACTCTCCTGCTTCTCCCATTAGTTTGTATTCAACAATTTTAATTTCAATAACTCTCAAATTGAGCCTAAACAATCCTTTTTTTTTTTTAAATCCCAGTTTAACAAAGAGAAACATTTAAGCTACAATACTGATCTTTCTCTTCTCTGCCCATTTTTTCTCCAAAACCAGTTTTTGTTATGTCTATTGGTGAAGAACATTCTTCTTTCACCACTGAAAAAAGTTTGACACATCCCTAAGAATTTTCTCTCAAAATCTGCTATCTTAATGGAGTCAGAGTAAATTGATAGTCTGCTGCAGCTCCATACGGAATTAGGAGCTTCTGTGCACCTAATTCAGTCCAAAGGGTGCCCTTTTTTCCCAGCTTTGTTCAAGACACTTTCTCACTTCTTCCTAATTATTTTATGGCTCTGGGGTTTAGCTCTCTGCCCAGTTTCTCCTCTTTCTTGCAAGGGGGACAGCTGAGAGAGACAGGATTTTTCTGACAAAGATGAACTACTTCAATTCATCTCAGTTGTCTGCTATCCTAATCTCTCAATTTCCTTAAATCAGCCACTCAAAGTGAAGAGACTAAAATGCTTACAGAGACAGAACAAGGAATAAGAGCCCAGCACACATAACAATGGTACAAAGAAAATAGATTGCTATGTTAAAAAAAAAAAAATCAACTCAGCCTATAGAGCCAAGCAGAAATCAGCAAGATGTAAGCAAAATGTGTTTCAGAACTGAAATGACAATAAGGCAGAGCAGGATGTGTTTCCCAATCTGTACATTCAAAGCAGTTTTACTTAAATGTTCCAAGGAAAGTACTTATTTGTATTTTGTCATCACCACTGTGTCAAAATAAACTGATCTTAGCCTTCATGTTCAGCACCACATTAATCTAATTTATTTGCTAATTTCTATGTAGTACATAACACATGATGCAGTTTAAGATGTCATTGAAATAGAAAACTGAACTGCCACACAGAGTTTTTAATTTAAATTGTGGATGTGGCAGTGTATCCTGTTCCTTTCCTGCAAGTCAAACACAGAGATGCACCTTTCTTTGCTGTTGATCAATTAAAATCACTAGCTGTTTATGCAGAATTGCTGGCAACCTTGGAAGTATCATT
This sequence comes from Leptocoma aspasia, assembly GCA_013399835.1. Taxonomy (NCBI): domain Eukaryota; kingdom Metazoa; phylum Chordata; class Aves; order Passeriformes; family Nectariniidae; genus Leptocoma; species Leptocoma aspasia. Next base: position 13,726 of record VXAX01005189.1, on the reverse strand, counting down.
TCCTAAGCTTCATGAACTTGATTCACCCATTTGTTAAAATGCACAACAAGGTAACAATGTGAATGTTTTCGTTATAAGTACATAAAAATACTCAAGAAATAGCCCCTGCTCATGCAAAACTTCTACTGCAAAGAATTATACCTGCGAAAAGCTACTGCATCAAGCTCTACAAGTTGAAGGGAGCATAAATCCATGTGAAAGTCTTTAATTGCTAGACCAATCTAAACCTTTCAGCTTGCTAATTAGTTCAACTCATACTGAGGTGTAACACCTGGGGCTTATTACAGGCAAATTTTAAAGGTGTATCAAGTCTTTACAGGTGTGCAAACAAGTAGTAAAGTTGTGCAGCTTTCCCCCATACTTAGGAAGTAATTTTTTTAGCACATTTTTTTGTTATCCACATTTAATACTTAACTTCAAATGGTCGCCCTTGCTCCTAACTGCAACTTTTCAGTAATGCTGAGGTCACTGTCAGGTGTATAAAGCACTCTGATTCTTAGGCTAAAAAACCATCATTAACCCAGTCTTTTAAATAATATTGACAGAACAGGGAGAAGCGCAGTGTGATGGAGATCAGATATCAATGCAGACTGGTGAACCCATAGGCAACCCGCATATTCTAATTTTTGATACTTATGACAAGAACACATTAGTGATTTAGGAGCCTCACCCTTCTTTCATGGGTGAAGCTCTGATTCTAAACGAAATGTCCATGACTCTACTCCTTTTTCTTTTCCTAACATTGCATTAGAAATATATAAACACTGTTTTAAGGGTATCTTTCAGAAAGTTACAGGAGAATGACTATCACATTTCATTATGCCCTGAGATTCTCACTATTATTCAAAACATTTAAGGCAATCATAAAAAAATTTGTTTAAAAGCTCCTATAAGTTGCTATAACTGGCAGCAACGATCTAGCACAGCCAAGCAATACTATCAATTCACTCACACCATATACACACTCATATGCAACAACCTGTGGCACAGGCACCACAGTTACTACTTCCCCATTACTATGGGGAATATTTCTCTGATTTTTGAAATGCACAGCAACTTAGTTTTCCAAAAATCCTCCACCGTCTTCTGTCATTTTTTGGTAATAGTCTATTTGCCAAGCCATACACTTTGAAGCTTTTTTTAACTGAGCCTAGGCTGGCTGCACATTTGCTATTTATTTTCGCCAGGTGCTATCTGGAAGCCAGTTCTGCCCCATTCAAAACAGACAAGCAGGCTTAGCCTAACACCTCCTGTTTCCATGCCCAGTTCTCACTGGAATGAGCTGTTCACTCAGAATCACACCAAACCTGACAGCCTGGCCAGATGAACAGCCGTGACCTACACACCAAGCTCCAAACCCTCCTCCTTCATGGCCATGTCACACCCACGCTGCCTGTAACAGAGCTCCAGTGAGCCACTACAGAGGAGACAGGATCTCACACTTGCATGGATGCAGCAGGGAGGATACATATGCACCCAGAGTCAAGCACATGGTACCTGTCTTGCTCAAAGCTGATTATTCTGATGTGGTCTGACAGCAGCTCCATCGAAGCTGTATCCTTTTCAAAGGCTCCCTTGCTGTGTGAAAACCAACAGATGTGGCAGTGGAACAGCATTTGGAAAGACTGAGAAGCCAGGCATGACGACTGTTCTCTCCCTGCTCTGACACAAACACTCAGCAGTCACCAAGTGGAGCCCCCTGTAAGCCCAGTTCTTTGGAGAAAAGAGTTGAGCAGCAGAGAAAGCCAGAAAGGGAGTGGCAGGAATTTATCATTCTGTCTATAAAATAAACTGGGAAGGAAGCACACACCAGTGCCAGCAACCTATCATGAACTAGGTGATGGAAAACAGACACCAGGAGGAAAAGATGACATTTTAAAGACACTTTCAAAGATAATTTACAGTTACAATAGTGATCCACATCACTGAGAAATTATACCTGTCAGATGACTAATTGGTGATGAACACCACATGATGGAGTGAAGCTGTCTGACAATAACTGTCAGCATGATCACAAACAAAAACCACCAGCTACATCCACAATAGTCCCATCCTGCATATTAATGAGGGAGCTGGAACAATCCTTCAAAATATTCTGCAAGACTGAGGTCAAATGACAAGTGATTTCATTTCAGGCTAAAAACCTTTGTAATAATTTATTAGCTGGTACTTCTTTTTTTGCACTCAGATAGAAAACAAATCAGTTTCTTACTAAGAAAAGCAATCTAATCTAACCATACACAGCACTTTGGTCTGAACTTGGACAAATACTCTCCTCCTCAGATCACAAAGGAAAATAATTTCTACCTAGGATAAAGGCTTTTTTTGGCCTTAACCTCAAAGTCCTCTTTAGAAATCTACTTTTAATATTTTAATCAAATTAATTCACCCCACATACTGCAACATGAATCTAATCACTTGCTTTGCAAGTTCAGTACCCAGAGACACTACAGAAGTTTTAACAGCTGCTGGAAAAATGTTGCAGCCTCTGACTTTTTTTACTGGAGTTACTGCAGCCAAGGTTTGCTGTAAATTGATGATGTAGCTGGATTAGATGTTAATATGCAGCTTGATATATTATTCATGAGAATGAGTCACAGAACTAATTAGAAACATGACAAGAAAAGCTTTTGAGTCCACAATCTGGATTCTCCCTGACATGAAAGATTTGACATGTGAATACATTTTCACTTACTGAGAGAAGAGAGACAAATGACCTTTCACATCTAAGCACAAAAACATCATGCTGGAGATGCAGAACTTGCCTTTCTGAGAGTCTGGGTAAAAAAGAAGTATCCCATTTAATATAAAAGAAGGCCTTCAAAACTGTGATTAACCCTGTGATGGAGCATCTATCTGCTTACAAAACATCCATTCCATGTCTCTTTCCAGTCACAGATGTTAAATAGAGGCTTTATAACCCTCTTCCAGGTGACCATGTCTGGGGCTTCAATTAGGTGGCACAGGAACATGTCCCATCAAGGCATTTAGGCCTGATAAGTAGAATTTTGAGAGAAATCTCTGCTGTTACTTTTTTTTTTTTTCTTCTTTGCATATTTGGGTAAATTATTCCTTATCTCATTACCTAAAAATTGGATGATTTAATTTCTACATCTATTTAAATCTTACAGTCATATTCCAGGCCTAGATGAGACTATGTTTCAGATATAAAAAGATGAAGGTACAGCTGGATAAATTTGAAATAAATGTGGTCTGTCAGGCAGAGAAAGAATATTATGGGAAACCTTTTCTTCAGCTTACCAAACAAACCACCACAATATACAAATGAGCTGTCAGGATGAAAGAAAGCACTTTAAACAAACTATTTTAAGTTAGATGGCAATTAGTGTGAACCTTACAGTATGCATGGAAAAATTAGAAGACTCACATTCCTACCCAGTATTGACCTGCCCCTGGTAAAACCTAAGGTTACCCCAAATGTAAGCAAAGCTTCCAAGGAAAACAAACTCATGTGACACACAAGCAACTGGGAGTTTTTCCAGACTTTACAACACTGAGCGAGAAAAGTTATTACTAATAAACAGCCAACAGCTTTGCACTCAGATGTCTTTGTATGAGGCAACACTGAAGGAGATGGAAAGGAAGAGGTCAGGATGTACTAGCTTCCAAAATTAATAATTCATTAAAAAAACTTCATTTGAGAGAGCTGTTATTAAAAAAAAAACCACAACAACAATTGAGAAGGACAGCGTAACACGTCAGAATCAATGCTCTCCGTGTCCTTACTTGTACAGGACCAGCTCCTGAGATCTCTGTAAAACATGCAATCACAAACAGATTTCACTTACCCCAAGCTGCTTTTGTTTCCTGTAAGCCAAGAAAACGTAAGCCCTGAAACAAGGATCAGAATTTATTTCATCCTGAGATATTTTTAAGCAGCATTATTTGTCAGCAGGTCAAAACCATCTACTGGTAGTTCCAGTCATTCCACCTGAAGACACCAAGGAGCAAACAAGCGCTAATTGGATGAAAGCTACAAGCAATTAAGCATTGCCTCAAACTACAATTGTGATACCTGGCCTTGGAATATTTTTAACTGTTTCAAAATAAAAAATTAATTACAACCTCTCATAATCTGTCATTGTTCAGGGATATGCTTATTTTCATTCTTAGTGAAAACAGGCTTTTTTAAAAATCAATGAAATTTGTATTTTAGAGGAAAATGTGGAAGAGATTAAAGGTCATATTTTCCAAATTTGTAAATCAAGACATTTTACATCTTCAGCCACTGTTGAGATTACTGGTATATTCATGGTCCAGAGGTAGATTTTGAACAACCTGAAAACCCATAATTTAATAACAAAAGGCTCAACTAAAGAAAAATCATGAAACAAAAGAGGAAAAAAAACCCCACAAAAATCAGAAAAGTATATCAAGACTTGACAACTTAAACCCTATGAGCTCAATTGCAAAGTCTTTGTCATCAAGCTGTAACACTCACCAAACACAACCCCCCAAAGGATGTAACTCTTCACAGGGCTTATTGAAGATGAAAGCAGCAGCTCACACCCTTGACATGGCCAGCAACAGAAAGCAAACCTCAATCTGCCACTACTTAGAGACCCATTCAGTCTAGAGAGGGAGCTCTTGAAACACTGCTTCCTCATTTTCTTCTCAGCTCAGCTGAGATTCCAGTGGTTAACAGCTAGAGGGAAAAAAAAAAGTAAAAACAATCCACATCATCCTAGGAAAGATTTTTACAAGTTTACTTTTCTAGCATGGTTACACAGAATTTACTTCAAAGACTTGTAAGATAAAGGTTTCAAAGAACCAGTGCTCTACTGACAAGGTTGTTTGTTATGGCCACTTTCAAACTAAATATTTAAAACCCTACTCACCTGATGGCCACATACTAGAAGTTACACTAGATGCGTGTGCCAAAGCTGTTAGAGAGTCTGGTGCTCCTCCATTTCTTTCTCCTAGCAGTCCATCATTTCCCTTCCTTTACTGACTGCCTCAAGAGATCTACCAAGGGCAGACAGACAATACAATGAGTCTGTCATATCTTAAAACAAAAAAAGTTTAAGACTCCTCTCTCTCTGCTCCTATCCAATTGCTCACTTTTTTTTATCTCCACCCCCACACTCACTTCTGGGCTTGAATGGTACAAAGGAGTCAAACCTCAAGAGGGAATATTGGCACAAGAGCATCCACCAGAGGCACATTGTAGATTCTGTGCCTTCAGTACTCCAACAAGAATTCCTGCTTATCCCAAGAGAAGGGTAAACACAACTCTGCAACAAAAACTTGGGAGTTCTCATGCTAGGGGGTTTGTGGTTTTGATGTTTGTGTTGGCTTTGGGGTTTGTTTGCAACTAACAACAAGGTAATTTCAAGGGAAGAATCCTAAAACATTCTTAGATTCATCAAGCTACTGGAACACTAAGCACCAGCACAACAGCTGACTTGCTGAAGTATGGAAGTGTATTAGGATGTATGAGTGAGCATGAACCTCAGTTTATTTTTAACTACATGGGGAAACTTGTCCCCCCTTCCCCAGGACGCATTCCAGTCTACCTTTACTCTTAGAAAGGCAGAAAAATTGAAGTTAGATCATTGTACAAATACTACCTCACAGGTTCTTGAGCACAAAGGAGTGTGTACAGCATAAACCACAAGGGTTTTGCTGGAATTAAAGAGAAGAATTATTTTCACTGGATTTCATAAAGATATGTTTGAGGAAGGAAACAAGAATAAGACAAAGAAACAGGCAGTAGGAATGTAACTGCCTTACATTTTCACAGTGTATCTTGATTTAAATAATGGATGGGCATAAACCCAAAATGCTAGGACTGATACAATCAAACACGGCACAGGAACACAGTTTAAAACAAAATGTAAATTTCCCCTATGATGGACAGGATGGCAAAGCTAAGTAGGAGTGTTTCCCATTTGCTTAGCCTGTGGTCTGAGTAGTCCCCCAATGCAGTTTCTACAGCTGCAAACCCCCACCCACTGAAGTATTTCAGCAATGCCTAAACTGACCTCTATAGGCAGCTTCATCCAAGCTCCACTTGGCTCTCCTCTGTTCGGATTTCACAGTGACCCTCTTTCCCAAACTGGCCATGTAGTCCAGTCAGTGGGACTCCTCACACCCTAAAAGAAACTAGACTGATGCTGTAAAGCACCCTTTCAATAAACCAAGAAGTTCTCAGTGCAGCAGTCAGTTCTAATGGAGAGACATGAACTGAAATTAACAGGGAAAGGAGTAACAGCTACCAAACAACTAAGCACTCACAGCAATGAAAATGTCATTTATTTACAAAACAAACAGAACAGCAACAGAGCTCAATGTTTGACTAAAAATGAATAATATCAATGTTTTGACTGAAGTGATCTCTTTGAAACAGTAATATTGACAGAGATAACCCTAAACTGTGAGGCTTTCTCAGTTTCTGGTAACTGCTCATGCTTATTTGTAAGAGTCAGTTAATCACCGGGAGAAAAATCCCAACACAGAAAGCAACCTCTGTGCAGGGAAAAGTCACTGAAAACCTTCTCTTGGCCCCACACCCCAACCTTCTGTCAATGAGGAAGCACATATAAATACAGATAAGAATTTAGTGATGCATCTAATTCAACAGATCAATCCAGAGTGTTTTGCAAAGAAGTTACACATTAGAAATCATACTTTAACCATGCTACATAGAAAATTCAGACTTTTAGAAGTAGTTTCAATATTAAGCCTCTCTGATAATGCATTCTGTCCCAAAGTAAGCCATTTAAATAAATGAATGGCAATTTCAGCTCTTCCAAATTTCCATTGCGCTTAAATTATAAGATTAAACAAACATAATCTTCTTTAAGAGTTTAGTGAGAAAAGTTTCTACATCAAATCGTTCTAATCCTCTTGTTAATACAGTTTGGTTATATTTAGAGACACCATTTCCCTGCTTATCAGATGTAACCAAGATCCACAGAAGCGCTTAATCGAGAAAATTCTCCTAGAATTATCAGTCAGCATCACAGTATCTGCTTCAGAACACATTCTAGGCCTTTCAATATAACAACATCCCAGACTGCATTTGCCCTTAATTTATTTAAATCAGTTTAATCCCAAATGTTTTACATAGCAGAAGTAGAAAATGTCTCCTCACATGTGGTTAAATCACGATTATACTTGACTGCTACATAAACACTTGTACACCACAACGTATCTGGCTCGCATTTGTGATCATTTTCTTTTCATGTTAACATTTCTTTCAATATACAGCAGCATTTATGTATGGCCAAGGTCCCACAAAGCAGAGCTTGGCAGCAGCTGGGGGTACTACAGTGCAGTCACAGCCACCTGCCAGCACAACAGCTGGCCAAAACTAAAACAAGCAAGCAGAAGCAAAAACAAACAAACAAGCCCTAAAATAATTTTTTTAAATTTTGAAAACCCCCAAACAACAAAAAAGCCCCCGAACACTAAAGGTAATTAGCCCATTGGCCTGGTTACTAACAATATAAGAAGAAAACAACTATTAAAGATGACACCTGGGACACAAGCTGGCCAGAAGCAATTCCTAGCCATCCCATAACTTGCCTTTCTGTGCAAACACAGAGGTTTCAGTTGCCCACCTTTCAGAGACTGGAGCCTGCTAGACCAGGTTGAACATTCAGCAATGTCTACTTGAATTATCTAAAGCTTTCAGTCCAGAAGCCCGAGCTTATGAAGTGTGATTCATTTAATTTCCTATACTCAAAATTGATTATTCAGATCTACTCATGAGACAGTTCTCAAGATCTATTGAGGACACGGAATGGTTTGGAAAGCAAACTAAGGAACAAGGCAGAAAAACAAATTTGGCAGGACCAGGGAGAAAATGCTAAGGGGGAAAAAAGGCAATTGTGTTTTTATTGCACCATTATTAGCTATAACTTGTAATTGCTGTGGGGTAGTTAGTAGTTTATTCAGGTTGGCAACTTAAGTCAAAAGTGTATTATTTCATTCCTGACACTGAACACTTGAAATTCTTCAAGTTCCTACACCCCAGGTGAATTCCATATGCAAAATACTTGAAAACACATTATTTATCAGAAAGAAAAATAGATTTAAGCATAGTTGCAAGCATTTTATATATTCATAGAATTCTCAAACTACTAGGTTAATTCCTGAGACTATTTTTATCTTTTGCTCTTGTACTTATTGCTGTCTTATTTCATATTCTGTTACTACTTGTAACCTACATTAATCCTATCTCACTGCAGTGCAGTAATAAAGCAAATAATTACCTAAGGGATGAAAAGAGTGTATTCCTCACTATCTCGCATAAGGATGCAAACCGAACATTGCAGGGATTTCAACAATTCATTTCTCTTAATAGGAGGGGAAAAAAAGGAAAAAAAAACAAGCCTTAAAGACTCCACAAATTCTAGCTCAAGTAAGAAGCTCACAGAGGGCACTAAGCCACAGAGACACGTGCACACCATCACTTTGTCACACAAAAAGGAACCTGTCTCTCACCACCAGCCAATTCATAGACACAAACTGCTTCCCCAGCCCCGCGTGAAAGCAGTGTCGAGGCACAGGCACCAGGAAGTGTCCCAGGATGCACAGATAGTGCTGGCAGCAGCACTGGCTCAAACACACTGAAGTTAAGCTGTTGCTGTACAGCAGTTTCTTCAGACTGCTAAGTTTGATGGTCCTGGCTGTATTTTTCACAGCAGCCACTTCAGTACAGGACTTGGCATAGTGAGAAGTTCTGGAGCTCTGTTTCCCCTCATGTAAATTCCTATTTCTCCTCTTCTTTAAGACACACAGCTTGAGAGAGAGACACCTCATGAGGCAGCATTTAATTGCAACCAGTTCCCAAAGTAAGCTTGTAAAATATGTTATATGTTTACATTATGTACTACGTAGATTTCAAGACTAAAACCCCAAACTGTCTTTCTTCCAGTTAAGAATGTCTGTCAATTAAAAAGCTTAAACTTGGCCAGTTTTAACTACAGAATAGAATACTCTCTGTCCCAGAGCACCATCCAAACACACCCTTGCTTTTATACAGCTCTTGTACCTTTTGGGTATCTTTACTACAGAACTAAAACATTCAAGATATATTCATTATTGCTTAGCACTGAACCTTCAGAACAGGGGCACAAATACAAGCACTTATGTAAACAACTGGAAGCAAATAGGAAGTTTTTGGGTTTCTTTCCATTTTATAGGAAGAATTAACACAGCAGTAATAGAAATCACCTTTCTACAGAAGCAGCTCTCACAAGCAGCACACTTAAGACTGCGCCAAAAGTAGTTACTAGATATGAAATCTGGTTGTTACGTGCCACCAATAGCATGTAGAACTGCTATAGTAAAAGACCACAGACACATTTTCTTCTCTTTTTTCTTTCAGTTCCAAGGACAGCCATAAAACCTGGCTGGCTCCCCAGGTAGCTACGTTAACACTGAAAACACTGACCAGCAGAAATGATTGCAATCACACCACTACCATCTTCCACAGAGGAGGGCAATCATACAGATCAGTGTCTGGTCAAATTGCCCCCTAATTCTCATCATGTCCATCTACTCTGGGTACCCTTACTTTGTATTTTTGTTTCTCAGTCACCACAGAACTGAGAGCTGCAAGAAAAAGAGAAAAAAACAACATGAACAGTCCTTGGGTAAGAGCAATACTGGACTGTCAGGAACTAAAAATAGTTGATAGCATCTGTATCAGGCATTTTTTTAAACTCGCTACCAGTGTCCATTTTAGGCATCCTGTTAGTGTAATTTAGAATTTTGCAGCTAAATAAAAGGGCTGCAATTTGAGAGACCTACAAGAAAATAAACCTTGTCAGACTCTCCCCCCTCCCCAAGTGGGGTGGGAAATTGACAGGTGTAAATTACAAAATGAAAGGGCCTAGAGAAGGTATTAAGCCTAATTTTAGAAAAATATTGTAGTAGCATCAGATTCCAAGGGGATAGAGATACAGGAGCAGCAAGGAAATGCTCCCAGAAATGTTTTCTAGCCTGAAGAGACAAGCTAGCCACGAGAGAGCCACCTCTTTTACAATGTGTACATTACTGAATGCAAGATCTATTGGCCCTTTCAGCTGCTGTTTTTAACAAAAAGCAAGATATTAACTCATGTTTATGAAGACTATAATTGGACTTCGATGTTTTTGAGACAGCTTCTGAGCAAAATGCATAGAAACTGCATTACATGTTAATAAATGCAGCATTTAGAATAGCAACTAAATAGTCCCATCTCATAGCTAAACGTATAATTCTTCATAAATTGCGATCAAGTCCACTAATTGCAGTACCTAAACCAGGTACTGCAATCCCACCTACACCCCAGACATTCACCTATACCTGCTTGTGTAACTAATATTTTCCACTCCACTCCCCATCCCTTCTCTCACCACAGTCCTCAAGCCCTCAGCCAGGCACCCAACAACTTCTCACCTCGCTGCTGGTGATTACCAAGTGAGCACCTGCCCCACCCACAGCAGCTGTGCAGGTCCCTGACTGCTGGTCTGAAATGCAGACCCCAACTCCACCACCCCACCCCCCCCAAAAAAATCACAACTTGTCTAATTTGAGACTAGTAAAAGATACATGAAGACATTAAAAGACTTGTTTATTCCCTTTAGGCCAGTCAAGAAAGAGTTGATATCCTTCTCTGTGAAGGGAAGACAGAGTCTTTTGTTGAAGCAGAAAGATGTTTTACTAGCCCAGCCTCCTTCCACGTTTGTCCCTGCTCCCCAGGAGACCACTCACTAGATATATATATATATAAATACCTACATCTGAAAACACATCTACGTGAGTGCATGACTTGCACTGGAGCAGTTTAAGGCATAGTTTTTATTACACAAAGATGCAGAAATCTGTCCTAGAAGAGACACATCTTACACAGCTGTAAGAATCCTGCCAGCACATCCGCTGCCAAAGCAACAATTCCAGCTCTGCAGTGGCTTAAGCAGGCTGAGATAGAAGTGTTGCTTTATCAATGCATAAAACACAACAAAGTATTGGTGACAAGCCTTTTTTCCAAGTTAGACTGAAGGTTTGGGAAGCAGGTTTGCCTGCAGAGGGCACACAGAAGCGTGACACGTTTGCCTACTGTGCACCTACAATTTCCACACAATCATTATCTCTACTCAGGTGACTGAGCAAGCTGGCAGTATATGACAGGTTATCTGTCGTGTATAGAAAGTCACAGAAAACAGAAGAGAGGAAGGAAGTACAAAATACTACAATGCAAAAGACGTTGGAAGAGCATGGCAGGGGTTGAGGATTAAGAGACAGAAATAAGAAGAGACCATGCCCTTTAACTGTAAATTGCTGAAGGGAAAATGCAAGTACTTGCATATTTCAGCTCACTACCCCTGACTTGCATACCTTGTCCACATTACCATTGTTTCAGTAATATTTGCTTCCTGAACGAGCGGCCAGGTCTCCAGTACCAGTCCTACTTCCCTTCCAGAAGTCTCCACCTGGGCAGAGAGTTGCAAATAGATCAAGGACTGCCTTTTACACCATAAGTATTCAAGACAGCCATAGAGCTTCAAGGAAAAAGGCTACACTGAGGGCTCAAGACAAAGACTTTAAGAAACTGGAAGAAGGAAATATTGATTGAGGGTCACAGTTATGTTGAGGTTTAGCCTACCAAATGTTTGTTGCTACTGGAAACTGCAGGTGAGAAAGCCTAGGCAGAAAAGGAAGGGAGAAGCCACGTAACCAAACCCACAGCTCTGTACAAGGACAGAAGCAGATTCCATCTTCACCAAGCTAAGACAGTGGTTTCATTATTAGAAAAAACAAAAGCAAAACAACCCCAACGAATATGCTCTCCCACTACATTTAGACATTACAATAATAAAAAGGCACTATAAAACCACTGCAGTAAATTAGAGTTAGAAAAAATAAACAGGGCACAGGTTAATAGTGCCCATATCTGTCTTTGGAAATATAAGCAATTACAATCTGCATCCTAGCTCATGCTCAGCATTCACTACAACCTTAAATAACAATAAAGCCAAACACAAGAGACCACTGATGTTCTTACCTTCTACTTTCCAAACACAGCAAAGGGTGGCAGAAACTACAGCTCGTTTCCCCTGAGCTCACACTGCACTGCAGCTATTCCAGCCACAGCAGCACGGGACTGGCCTCAGGTTGGACAGCACGTGCCTAAGCCAGGCACCAAAGTACATTTCCTCTCAGGTAATGGCAGCTCTGCGCTCCTCCACAACTTCTCTACCTTCTCCAGGAAGGAAGCAAACCCTACCACAGCTACAAAGGCCTATGCTTATCAAACCTTTCCCTTACCTGGTTCAAAGAACCAACTTCAGCAGACTCCCCAGACCGTCAGTTACAGAAAGCCAACCACAGCTGCACCTGCTCTCCTTTCACGACATTTGGGTGACACCTGCCTACACCCATTTAAAAGGGTAATTCCCAACCTGAGAGCGATTCAGGTCTAACTAGTGAAAAGTGATGATAATTAAAATCACCTGAGTTAACAGCTGAGGCAACTTAGCTCCCTGATTTGGACAGGCACAGTTAATGTCCTTGCTGCAGTGGGGCAGTCCATGCCCCAGCACTGGCAGGGGCTGGAGGGCAGCTGGAACAACATTTCCATACAAATAGGACTGGGTTGGGTTGTTTCCCAGCGAGCTCATGTGCATAACAGAGATTTCTTTCTAAATTCTTCACTAAAATTTTTACTGTGAAGTAATTGAGGAGAAGTTTACACATTTTCACCTCCACCAAGACGTGCCCCCTGCCCACTTCGGTGATAACCATGAAGAGAGCAAAAAGCTTCATAAAATTTAGTTTCAACTGCCCAGGATGACTGTCCAAGCACACTTTGAACTGGTTGAAGCCTGAGCCCTTGAGTCTCTGCATTTGTCACACAGGACCCTTACTCAACATGTAAATGTTTCTCTTAGACCACCTCAGCTTCTGCACTACCCACACATTTAAAATTATGCTTTTTGCCACAAGACACAAAACTGCACCTAAGCAACTCACAAACACCAAGGTTAAAAAAAGGGGAGGAAGGCAAATTCCCCATGAAGGTCCCTGATAAGCTAGATAAACACTATTGAATACCATCATAAAATGTATCTGGTGCCCCTGGTTGTAGATGATGTGGCTAGAAGACAACAGAGACACAAGCACATAGGTGCATGGTATATACATGCAGATTTTTCCATTTCTGATCAGAAAAATAGTAATAAATCAACACTTTCACGCATGTAAGCGAAAAAATCTTCTGTTAGTTCACAAAGCACAATATTACTGCCCCAAAGCAAGAACATGCATGCCGGAAATATTTCCATTTGTAATACTGCAGGATGAAGGTACACTTTTTAAAATATCTAGTGGCTTTGCTAACTGCGAAAGGTAATGCAGATTGGCCTGTACCACGTTCATCTTTCTGTTGCACAGAAATCTTGGATTCTTTACATCTGTAATTCTGACATTTTCTGAACAGAAAGTGAGAGGATAAATGGGCTAAGTTCAGATACCCAAACTTACATATCAAGATTTTTAGAAGTAAATCAAAGACACAACGGAAAATTTTCTATGTGAAGAATGCCACAGCAAATTAAAACAGGTATTGACATGAGTAATCAACACAGTAGAAATAAAGAATATCTGCACTATAAGAGAGGGCGTATAAAATCACACTCTGCATAAAGAGAATATAATTAATATTTCATCACAGCATATTCCCATCCCAAGCCCCTCTGCCAAGTGCAAGGGA
>VXAX01005188.1:186720-268860 GCA_013399835.1 Leptocoma aspasia | reverse complement strand
TGCCCTGGATTCCAACAGTTATGGAGCCAACAAAAGCAGATGAATGTAAGGATTGTCCCACAGTGCTCATCACAAATCATTCAGAAGGAGGGCGTTAAAGCATCTCCTGAATGCTCAGCATCCATGGCTCTGCTTTAAAGCCTTCCCATGAATGCTTGAGCAGCTGGGGAAGCATCTGGAGGTCAGGGTCTCCAGCCCTGCTCTGGCCACTTCTCACTGTCCTCTCTGACAGAGGAGATGGCATTTCCTTTGTCTGCACACTCATCTGGGGGTGGACTGGGAGCAACTGCGATTCCTCACAGCTGCTGCTGCTGCTGCTGAAGGGTTTGCTTGGTGACAAAGGATTTTAGGCCCAGGATGGTGTCTCTGGCAGGGTGTGGAGGGGATCATGGGTTTAGTCACCCCAAAATAATGCAGAGGTTTCGGCACTAGCAGAGGAACGTCCAGGTCAAGTCACAGCTGAGCTTCATTTGAAGCAGGAACTGGGATTTGTTCTTCTCCGTGTGGGATGAACATCGCAACCACAGGCTGTTCCAGAAGGGAGCAGTTATTCCACTGCCTGGATGCTCCCTGGCTCCAAAGCCTTACCCAACACTTCTGGTGGGGAAAGAGTGCAGGAGCTGAGCTGGCAAGAAGTTGCTGTTCCTGGAAAGTGGAATTGGTGCTGGTATTCTGTTCTTTATGGAGCAAATGGAGGAAAATGTGCAGGAGGGTTTTCTGATTCCCCTGAACTTGTCATTGCTTTTCTCTGGTAACTGCACCCTGATTTTTGCCTGTGCTGCACATCCTGGTTCCCATTTCCTGGATCCACCCATCCTAATGAGCTCCTAATTATCATCCATTACTCACTGCCTGGATCTTGTTTCGTGGACATCTGGGGATCTGTGACACGGATCCTGCTCTTCCTGTACAAGAGCCTCAGTGCAGCCAGCAGTGTCTGGAGGTGACCAGCAAGGCCACCAAGGGCTCTCCAACATCAAATACCCACCTGGGGGCCTGCAGCCAACACACACAGCAGGATCCAGGAGAGCTCTGGTCATGGTGACAGGACACCAACTCTGGTGCCAGCCCTCAGCTGGGTGAAGAGGCCAAGGCCTGCAAATTTCCAGCTGGATCACCTGAGACCACTGAGAGAGGCCAGCAGTAACTTGCCCTGTCTGTACTTCTGCACCCATCTTCTTTTTCCAGGTGTCAGTTATTTACTAATGTTATTCTCATTTTTTAGTTTTTTGATGTTTTCATTCTTGTGATGGAGTTTCTCACACTGGTTTTTGTAAACATGCACATGTTTTTCCAACTGTCTTTTTGTTTTTCATTCTTTCTCCTGGGAGGAGAAAGATTTGATGAACTTTGTCATTGACCAGTGTAGTTGGAGAGGTGGTAACTTCACCTTCCAATCAATGGTTGTTCCCTAAACTCTATATAATGTGAAAACCAAAATAAAGCCTTGCTTCTTCTTTGCCTTAAAAAAAAAAACATACAAAAAAAATTAAAAAAACATGTGCATGTTTACAAAAGCAGTGTGAAAAACTCCATCACCAAAATAAAAACATCAGATGGCTAAAAAATAAAAGTAACATACTAACAATTTTTTCTTGGTCACCACTGGCCTGGCTGCCTCCTTTGAACCATCAGCCAAAGGGACCTGATAGATCCAAGCCCTGAAAATGGTGATGTCCCTGGGACTGCACTGCCAGTTTTATAAAGACTTCAGGAGTTTCTCTCCTGAGATCCTGAAAGCGGAGCTCTCATCCTGAACCAGGATGTGTCACAGACTCAGCCACTGTGCCCAGACCTCACCTCAAGCAAGAACCTGAGGTAGGCCTGGGCTGTGTCCTCAAAGCAGCACATTCCTGCCTGAATTTCACAGAGTCTGCTCCACTGCCTGACAGAGGAAGTGAATTCCACAGCATACTGTGGAAAAGGCTCTTCTCCAGCCACCCACATCTGCAGCCAAGTTCTCCAGCCACGAGGTGCCTGGGATGCATTATTTCTGGGAAGTGCTCCTCAGCTGCCTGTGGGAAACTTGTTTGCTGGGAAAAAAATCTCAGGTTAGGCAACCAAAAATGGACCTTCCAGTTGTGCATGGAAATCTTGGCCAAACCCTGGGTGTTGCTACCCAAGATGTTGTCAGCTGATGTGCGAGCTCAAAAATAGCTCAGCTCGCATCCTATCACCAGGACTTTGATGATCCTTGTGGATCCCTTCCAGCTCAGGATGTTCTGTGACCCTGATTCTGCCACAGGGGAAGTTCAGTGCTCCTTCCTTTGAAACAAACTGCTTCCAAAGAAAATAATTCCCCAGTCTTGTCCAGAATACAAATCCCCAGGCGCCCTTTGAGTGCTGGCAAACCCAGTGCAGCTGCCACGCTTGGTGCTCACTGCTGGTGAAGTTTCTTTTGTGAGAACAGCATTCCCTGGGACTGTGAGAGGAATCACTTGTCTGATGTTAATAAACTGACAGATTGGGAATGGGAGCAAATGAGAGGCTGAGCCTGAAAATGCTCACCAGGCTGCAGGAGCTTTGCACCTTGTGTCAACCCACTCCATTAACTGCAAGGAAAACTCCAATTTATTCCGAGGCCCAGCATGATGAATAAGTCATTTCCCAGGATGGGAGCAAGGAGGACTCCTCAGAACACACTGGACAATTCAAAGAGAGCCTTTTGGCATTGAATAATAAGTGTAGAGAGAAAAAAAAAAGACAGGGGATAAAAAAGGTTCCATTTTGGGAGTGATTTTCTTCTCTCTGTTGGGCAGTTTAATTTTATCTTTACACTGTAAGTCAGGATCTGGGATTTTTGGGTTTTTTTTTTTTTTTCCTTCCCCATCAAGAAAGGTGTCTCTGCTAACAGTAACTGGCTTGGATCACTTTGAGCAGCGTGGGGGGCTGTGCTCCCTATCAGAGGCACTTCCACCAATATTCTGTGAGCCATGCCTGCTGACAGTCACGGGAGGGATCCAAGGCAGAGAATTTCTGTGGTGAATCCTCAGAGGCTGAGCCATTTGCTTGATAAAATTTCATTCTTTTAACCCTTATTCCTTGTTCCCATCAAATAGGTGTGAGGGAAAACGTTCCTGCTGACTCTAAGCACCACTGGGTGTCCGTCAGAGCTCTGTGGCTGCTCAGGAGGGGTTTGATCCAGTGTGGGATCCTGCCTTTCAGAGGGATCCTGCCTTTCCCATGAGATCCTGCCTTTCAGTGAGATCCTGCCTTTCCCATGAGATCCTGCCTTTCAGTGAGATCCTGCCTTTCCCATGAGATCCTGCCTTTCAGTGAGATCCTGCCTTTCCCATGAGATCCTGCCTTTCAGTGAGATCCTGCCTTTCCCATGAGATCCTGCCTTTCAGTGAGATCCTGCCTTTCCCATGAGATCCTGCCTTTCAGTGAGATCCTGCCTTTCCCATGAGATCCTGCCTTTCAGTGAGATCCTGCCTTTCCCATGAGATCCTGCCTTTCAGTGAGATCCTGCCTTTCCCATGAGATCCTGCCTTTCAGTGAGATCCTGCCTTTCCCATGAGATCCTGCCTTTCAGTGAGATCCTGCCTTTCCCATGAGATCCTGCCTTTCAGTGAGATCCTGCCTTTCCCATGAGATCCTGCCTTTCAGTGAGATCCTGCCTTTCCCATGAGATCCTGCCTTTCAGTGAGATCCTGCCTTTCCCATGAGATCCTGCCTTTCAGTGAGATCCTGCCTTTCCCATGAGATCCTGCCTTTCAGTGAGATCCTGCCTTTCCCATGAGATCCTGCCTTTCAGTGAGATCCTGCCTTTCCCATGAGATCCTGCCTTTCAGTGAGATCCTGCCTTTCCCATGAGATCCTGCCTTTCAGTGAGATCCTGCCTTTCCCATGAGATCCTGCCTTTCAGTGAGATCCTGCCTTTCCCATGAGATCCTGCCTTTCAGTGAGATCCTGCCTTTCCCATGAGATCCTGCCTTTCAGTGAGATCCTGCCTTTCCCATGAGATCCTGCCTTTCAGTGAGATCCTGCCTTTCCCATGAGATCCTGCCTTTCAGTGAGATCCTGCCTTTCCCATGAGATCCTGCCTTTCAGTGAGATCCTGCCTTTCCCATGAGATCCTGCCTTTCAGTGAGATCCTGCCTTTCCCATGAGATCCTGCCTTTCAGTGAGATCCTGCCTTTCCCATGAGATCCTGCCTTTCAGTGAGATCCTGCCTTTCCCATGAGATCCTGCCTTTCAGTGAGATCCTGCCTTTCCCATGAGATCCTGCCTTTCCTGTGGGATCCTGCCTTTCCTGTGACACACAGTGACCTGTTCAAACAGAGCCCTGTGTCCAACACCAGGTGCTGGCTCAGAGTGTGAACGAACACCTCCCCGTGGCCCTGAGCAGCACGTGGCATTTGTCACCCATCCTGTCCCCATGAGGGGCTGACAGTCTCTGTCTGCTCTCTAGATCTTCCCTGTGAGGGTGGGCAGGCCCTGGCACAGGTGCCCAGAGCTGCCCCTGGATCCCTGGCAGTGCCCAAGGCCAGGCTGGACATTGGGGCTTGGAGCAGCCTAGGACAGTGGCAGGTGTCCCTGCCATGGCAGGGGTGGCACTGGGTGGGCTTTAAGTATTTCTTAACTATTCTGGGGTTCTGTGATTCCATGATTCCTTGATCTTGGCTTGCAGACAAAGGGAAAAGGGCTGTCCCAAATATCCAAACATACCTCAAATCGGGGAATTTTGTCTTGGCTGCAGATTGACCCTACGCCTGAGGGTTGGAGCAGTCACTGGGGTCAGGGTAGAGGTCAGTTTATCCAAAGGTTAACGGTGAAGAAGGTCCAGTAACTGCTGGGGCCAAAGCTTGGGAGCAGAGGCAAATCTGCTGGAGAATGACTTAAGGGAGAAACACATTGACAAGTACAATTAACCCTGACCCATTCGAGAAAATCCCCAAATCCCAGAATCCCAGAAGAGTTTGGGTTGAAAGGGACCTTAAAGCTCATCTCATTCCAACCCAAACCATGGGCAAGGACACCTCCCACTGTCCCAGGTTGCTCCAAGCCCTGTCCAGCCTGGCCTTGGGCACTGCCAGGGATCCAGGGGCAGCCACAGCTGCTCTGGGCACCCTGTGCCAGGGCCTGCCACCCTCCCAGGGAAGGATTTCTTCATGTCAGGAGTGGACACTGGGATTTCCTCTGAATGGGGCCAAAGCAGGTCCTGCCTCCCCAGCCCAGGGCAGTCCCACGGGGGCTGAGCAGCCTGTGCAGTGTGGCTGTGACCTGGGGAGTCCCTTTCCCAGCAGGTTCCGTGCCCAGGGAAGCTCTGTGCCAGCCCAGCAGAGCCAGCTGCATGTGCACAGCACTTCAGAGGTGATGTGAGCGACTTTGCGTCACAGAAATTATCCCAACCAGCTCTTTAATGTGATTATTGCTGCTTCTGGGACTGGGATTGCAACAGCAAGCAGAAATGCAGAGAGGAGCAGGGTGTGCATGAACCAGGGCAGAGCCTCTGTTCAATCCCACGTGGGGAAGGAGGGTGAGCTCCCATCCCAGCCCAGCTGCAGTTTCAGCCTTTTCACACACAGGAAAAAGGGAATATTGAGGAACACCCAGACCAAACCTGCAGTGCTGGTGCACATTCCCTGATCCCAGCCTTCCTGCCCTCCTGCACCCTCGGAGCTGGAGCTGGGAGTGAACACCAGCCCCAGCCCTGGCAGCCTCCGAGGGCACAGACAAGTTCCCTCATGCACACTCCTGGCTGTTTTCACCAGATCCACCCTTAAAAGGACATTTTCTCCCAAATGGTTGGGGCACAACAAGCTCTAGCTCCGCTCTCCGTGGTTGTACAGCAGCAGAAGAGCTGTTTGGATGTGCAGAACTCATCCCCCTCTCCCCTTGATCGTCCTTCACATGCACCAGTGTTCAACTTATTGATGGATTGTATAATGCCACCGCAGCTTCAGGCATGCTTTGTCCCCATCCTATTTTTAACAGCCAGACTCTCTTTGTCCATTATTTCCTGAGCCAAAGGCCCAGGCCTCTCTGCTGCCAGAGCTGGGTGGGTTTTGCAGTCTCCACCTGGAATTTAAAGCCATTAACCCGAGTGCTGATGATCTCCTGATGAGCACTGAGGAACTGTGGGCAGTGCATCCCTCTGGTCTCACATTGCTGACCTGGACACGCTTTTCCCCACACCAGAGCTCAACATTTACATGCAGCACATCAGCTGGTGACAGCTCCCAGCAGGGTTCAACAGAGGCAGGAATATTTTTAAGCAGTCCTTTGGGATGAGCCAGGGTTTCCTGCACAAATGTAGGATGCACGGAGCAGATTTGACTCCAAAGGGATGACTGATGCTGGAGGTCTGATGGAACTGGTTGTGAAATATCATTAGCTTTCAAAATAATGTATGATAATGTGCTAATGCAAAAGAGATTGACAAGGATCTGTACCACGGCCCTGGATGCCATCAGAGGGGTAAAGGATTAATCACCAGTTGGCCATTGATGAGGGGCCAGTGACAATTTGTAAATTCACACTGGGGTCACTGGTTTGGGTTTTGTTTTTTTTTTTTTTTTGAGTGCTGCATGCCAGAATGTGGGCTGACCCTTCACAGAGCTGTGGGGGTACCCTGAGGAGCAAGTCAGTGACCTAAAAAACTCTCCCTTTAAAATCTTAAAAATACTGGGTGGTTTGGGCTGGAAAGGACCTTAAATCCCACCCAGTGCCACCCCTGCCATGGCAGGGACACCTGCCACTGTCCCAGGCTGCTCCCAGCCCCAATGTCCAGCCTGGCCTTGGCCACTGCCAGGGATCCAGGGGCAGCCACAGCTGCTCTGGGCACCCTGTGCCAGTTGTCCCTTAGTAAATAAATTTTTCCTAATATCTGATCTAAATCTACCTTCCTTCAGCTTAAAGAGATCCCTCCTTGTCCTGTCCCTCCATGCCTTGTCCCCAGTCCCTCTCCAGCTCTCCTGGAGCCCCTTTAGGCCCTGCAAGGGCTCTGAGCTCTCCCTGGAGCTTCTCCTCTCCAGGTGAGCACCCCCAGCTCTCCCAGCCCGGCTCCAGAGGGGCTCCAGCCCTGGAGCAGCTCCGGGGCCTCCTCTGGGCTCTCTCCAGCAGCTCCAGGTGCTGCTGCTGTTGGAATTCCGAGCTCTGCAGGTGGGGAATCACCTGAGCAGTGCAGAGGGACAGAATCCCCCCTCACCTGCTGCTCCCAACTCCATTGATGCAGCCCAGGATGATAAATGGGGGAAATGGATTGGAAAGGATAAATGGATACAGGAAGCTGGCAATGAAATCTGGCAAGAGAAGTTCACTGAAACCACTGAACCTCAAAACTCCTAAACCAAAGAAGATTTTTTATTTTTGCAGAAACCCTCATTTAATCCTTGGAGAACTCTGCAATCAGAGGTAAATGCTATATTAATGAGGAATAAAGTAGAAATAACAATGAATGTCTATGGTACAATGTACATATTTTTAAAAAATTAATGTCAAAGGAAGGTAAAAACAATGGGAGAAAAAGCAACATTTGAGCCAAAAGCCAGAAATGTGTTCGGGTTTTGAAAGCACCTCCAGAAGCAAAGAAAGGAAAATATTTACATCACTGACACATTTTGCAGGAAAAAACAAACAATTGAAATCACACCTTTTTTTTTCCTCCTGAAAATGCATTGAAGTTTTCAGGTGCAATTTTTGGCCTAACAAGCCGAGAGATGCTCTGGGAAAGTTCTTTTCCCAGGAAACAGCAAGTGCAAATAAATGTAATCTGGTTACTAAGACACTCCAAGAGAAAAGAATGTTTGTGGGTTCGGGCACAGGGAGAGCTGGGAAAAGCAAATTCCTGAGGGCAGCTGGGCAGGGTCTTTGCTGGGGCCACCTGCCAGGGATGCTCAGGTTGTGTGACCTCAGAGAGCATCAGCAAACCCTGAGAGCAGGGCAGGTGGATCCTGTGGGGCTGAATCAGCCTCACCTCCTCTCATTGCATTTAATTAATCCATTGGATTTCCATGGAATTTTTCACAGAACCATGGAATGGTTTGGGATGGAGGGACCCTCTGCCATGGGCAGGGACACCTTCCACTATCCCAGGCTGCTCCTCTCCAACCTGGCCTTGGAAAGTTCTGCTCTTTATCTAATAATTGTTGTGAGGGTGTGGAGGCTTCTGTGTGATTCACATGGGGAGGAAAATTCAGTCTAATAACAGGAGTTTTCTTACTGGGAGAGGTGGGTGGGGAAATAGATTTGTTTCCAGTAAGCAGCAGTGTTTATTTCTGCCATTACAGGAATATTTACAGGGAGAACTTGTAGGAGAGGGGTCCTTCAGACCTCTTGCATGGTGTTCACACTCCCATTGTCACTCTGCACTGACCTGAACCAAACAAAGAGAAACTAAATGGAAAAAAAAAAAACAAAAAAAACCCAACAAACAAACAAAAAAACCTGAACCAAACCCCAAAAAACCAAACCAAGGCAGAACTGCTCAATTTTTAGGAATGCCACTGTCAGAAACAGGCCTCCAGCTCAGGATTTTGTAAACACCAGCTACTATTTTTAATCAACTGCATCATTTTATCCCTTATCTCCCCACTATTCCATAAAAATCAGAGAAAAACTGCTCCTGAGTGAGTCCCTGTGGGCCCACCCAGCCAAGGGCTCTGGGACCCCCTGGCTCACATTCCCCATTGCCCAGTGGCTCACTGGGAGAGAATTTGGGCAAACCCTCCCCGTGCCCAGCATCACTGTCCAGGCAAATGATGTTCAGGCCAGAGAGTCAGCCCAGAGCAGCAGTGCAGGAAAAGAGAAGATGATTTGTTATCAGGACAATTCCTTTTGCCAGCAAGCTGTCGTTATTCCCCAGCCATATTTGCAGCTGAAGAATGTGTGTTTTCACCCTGTGGTTTTTGTGGCAACGTTGTGTACATCGAAAATACAAACGGGCTGTGGGGTAGGAGGAGGTGGGGATGAGTGCACGGATGGATTTAGGGGAGGCAGACAGAGCATCACGGAATTGCTGGAGTTGGAAAACACCTCCAAGATCATCAAATCCAACCTTTGAGTAAACAGCCCAGTGTTACTAAACCAAGGGCTACATCTGTTCACTTTTTGAACATTTCCAGAGCTGGTGACTCCACCACTGCCTGTTCCAATTCTTAACCACTCTTTGAATGGATAAATTTTCCCTAATATCCAACCTGATCCTCCCCTGGTGTGTCCAAAGGAGGACAACACACTGGGTGAACAAAAGGACGGTCTCAATCTTGCTTTCTTGAGCATAGTTTCCTTTCAATTATTAAAAACTCCTATTAAAATTAATTAATAATGGTTTAAATTATTAAAAGCTCCTCCTGTTGAAGTTTCCTTGATCCTATTTGCAGACCAGGCTCTCATGCTGGAGGATTCCTCTCTCTCCTGGGCAAGCACAGATGTGGCAGGGCCTGGCTGCAGCCTCTCCTCCTGCAGCTGGAGCAGGATGGACCCTGGCACTCCCACCAGCTGAGGAGACACTCGGGGGCTGCAGCCTGGGCAGGCTGGACTGGCTCCTTCAGGCACCTCTTGATGAGCTGCCAAGGAAAATTTTGGTGAGACCGAGGCAGGTGAGTCCAGGAGGGAGCCCCGCCTGCAAGCAGAGCTCCTCGGGGAGCAGGGATCTCTTAGAGGGGAGAAACTCCAGCAGAGAGCAGGCAGAGGCACCTCCCTGCACAGAGGCAGCCCTGAGCACACACGTGCTACTCCAGGAGCACCCGGTGGCTCCTCTCAGCTCTCCTGTGCCAGGAGCCTGCTGGAATGGGCGTTAGTGCCCAGGAATGCTGGCTGGGGTAGCCAGGAGGGAAGGTGCAGCAGCATGAGTTCACAGGGAAGGTATGATGAAGTCACCCAGCTTTATGAGAGATGAGCAGGGCCCTGAGCTCTGAGTCATGGCTGAGAGGAGGGAGAGACCAAGGCACGGCCCTGGACCTCCAATTTCTGCACAGAATTGCCCAAGAGAAAGGGAAACTGAAGCTTGAGAGGAAACTGAGCTTGAGGGACAAGGGGATGGGGAAGGGTCTGGAGTAGCTGAGTGCTCTTGGAGTGTCCAGCTGGAGCAGAGCTCACTGAGGGCAGAGCTCAGGGATCTGCAGCTCCTCCCGAGGGGCAGCTCCAATCTCTGCTCCCTGGGACAGGGACAGCACCCAGGGCACGGCTGGAGCTGGGCCAGGGCAGGCTCAGGCTGGAGCTCAGGGAAAGGTTCTTCCCCCAGAGGGTGCTGGCACTGCCCAGGCTCCCCAGGGAATGGGCACGGCCCCGAGGCTGCCAGAGCTCCAGGAGCCTTTGGCCAGAGCTCCAGGGATGGACAGGGTGGGATTGGTGGGGGGTCTGAGCAGGGACAGGGTTGGAATCCCTGATCCTGGGGGTCCCTTCCATCTCAGGATGTTTTGTGGCTCCAAGATCCTAAGCTCAGATCCCAAGGGAAAGCCCAGCTACAAGAGATCAAAAGCTTTGAGGAGCCCTCTGAGCTCAGCACCAGCACAGGAACTCCAGACTCACTGCTGGCTCCCTGCTTTAGCAAACATGTGGAAAATGAAAAGTGTTCCAGAGTCCCTCAGTTACAGCTGTCAAGGGTGGCTCCACGAGGGTCCCATGCCCCAGGCTGTCCTTGTTCCCTGTCCTGGGGTAAATCCCACTGCCCCACGAGCTTTGGTGCTGCCACACTGACACTGTGGCTGTAACGATCACCCAGCCAGGTGCGGACACTTTCCATCCTTTCCTGCAGAAATCTCAGCCTCCTCCAGCCCACAGCTCGAAATGCAGGGCAGGTAAGGTGCTGTGGGCCCGGCTGTGGTTGGGGTTTGCTGCCAGTCTGGAGTTTGGGTGCTGGCAAATTCGGGGTGCTCATCATCCCGTGGTTACGTGTCACAGTGGAGGATCCTGTGGGCAGCACGTGGGAAAATGGCTACTTAAAGTGAAACCAGGATTAGGAGGTGTTTCCACAAAATAATCCTGCTCAGCCTGCAGAAAGGGATCATGGGACAGTCCCTGGTCCTTTGTGTTTGGGTGTTAAAGCAAGGGATTTCTGGCAAGGGTTGGTCAGCCTCGCTGTTCACTCCTTTCCAGGGTTTCCTAGCTTGGATTTTAACCTCCAGCCACTGGGAATATTAATTACACACTCATCTGCTCAAATGCATCACCAACCAGCCCAATCAACCTTAAAAAACCCAAGATTTGGGGGTTGCTGGCAGCTGAACCTCCTCAGATGGATATGGCACTGGGAAGTGCCTTATTGAAAAATAAATCTTTTGAAGACCTACCCCAGCAGTGTTGATTCGAAACAACTGATGCTGGTTGCAGTTCCAGAGACCCATGACATAAGAAGTTAATAGCCTTGGGATCCCTCCAGCATTGCTGGGTGACTGGTTCAGCAGAATCATTAAAAAATTGTGTTTGGTGATGTGGGAGAACCTTGGCACGAGAACCCAACCCCTGGCCACGCTCAGCCTTGGCAGAGGCAATTCCCAACAGGGCTCTGGGGCAGGAAAGATCCTGTGGGAAAGACTCTCCAAAGTCCTGGAGGTCAAGGGAAATTGTGGAGCAGAGTGTGTGTAATAGATGAAAAAAGATCTTTAGAGAAGCAACAGGTAAAATAAAAAAGAAGGGGAGCAGCCCACTGAAAACAGGCTCGGTGCCACTGCACAATCTGGGGGTTGTTGATATTGTTTTTCCTGGAGTGATCTCAGAGCCAAGGGACAAATCCAAGCCTCCCTGCTGGGGGGTGACCCTGTGCTGCCCCTCCCTGCCCTCCTGCTGGTGAGGATTTTCCATCAGCACGGTGCCCCCGGGGCCTCTGGAAGCAGAGAGGCCAATAAAGTTACATAAGCATGTTGGATGGACGGGCCAGGTCAGCAGAGGCTTCCAGGGACATCCAGGGACATCCCCTGGGATCCCCGAAGGCATCCCAGGCATGTGGGATTAATCCAAGGCTGGGAGATGAAACAGGAAGCTCTGTGGGCACAGGGCTGGCACCTGCCCCTCCTGTGCCACCTGCCTCCAGCACTCAGGGCTCTTTTTAAGGTATGAGATGATAAAAATGTTATTTTTGTCAGACAGGGAACTTGAGGCATCAGCTGAAGCCACCTGAGACACAGCAGGGGCTGGGAGAGTCTCTGAAATCGTGGGGCCACAGCAGGAGCAGCAGAGATGTCCCTGTGTCTCTCTTGTGGCTGTTGATGGCTCAGGGGAGAGTTTTTGTGGCTCCCCCTTTGCTCTGCCACGAGCGGGGAGGGAGGAGGGATGTCCCTTTCCCCCAGGTATCTCCCCTTTCCAGAGAAAGGTGGCAGGATAGAGGAAAACCCTTTTTTTTTTGCACATTCAGAGCAAAGTTGAAGTCAGGAGAGACAGAATCCTTTCCTCTCCTTCATCTGGGATCTTCTCTCACCGAAGTGGGACAGTGTGTGGCTTCTTTAGCCACAGGGACAGGTCCTGGCGCTTCTTTAGCCACAAAGAGCAGGTCTGTGGCCTCTTGGTGGAGGGGACAAAGCAGGGAAACCTGGGATGAGCCCCAGCTGTGCTGGGGGGCAGCTGCTACTTGGGATGTGACCTTCCCGAGGAGCAGCCTCTGGAATTGTGGCTCATCTCTAGAGTGGAAAATGTTTGTGGGAGAGATGCTGTGGGAAGCCTCGTGACCCTCCCTGGAGCTCCACAGAGAGAGGTGGCCAGCTGGGGTGCTCTTTCCTGTCTCAGAGGCAAAAGACTCCCTAGATTTTCCTTGGCAGCTCCAGTTCCCAGCAGCTGGTGGGTCCAGGTGTCTCCTGGAGGTGGGATGATGTCCCAGGAACCTCAGTGAGATTTGGGGAAAACAGAGTGAGCAGAGGGTCCCCTCCAATCCATCTCTGGTTGGAGCTTCTCTCCAAAGCTCAGACACCTTGGAGAGAGGGAGAATTTCCAAGGAGAACCCAGAGTCCTTCAGAACCCACTCTGGACAAAAGCATTCATGGAATTTCACGGATAGTCACCTCCTTTCTTTACCTTCCTTTCTTCCCCAGTGCTCCAAAGAGTTTTCCAGCTCCGTTCCAGGCTTAAAAAAAAAAAAAAAAAAAAAAAAAAAAAAGGGAGAGAGGATCTCATCTCCCGTAAATTCTGGATGTCTGCAGTCTCCACAAGCAGGACTGAACCCATCCTTACCCAAATCTCTGGGACGTTTTCCCCTCAAGCCCAGACATCCCCGCAGGTTCCAGGACTCTTTGCTTTCATCCCACACTGCCCTCTGATGGAATAGCCCGGCTCTGCCTTGCCCGAGCTCCCCTCCGGGAGGGCAGCGGGGATGGGGGCGATTCACCCTCTGCTGGGCTGTGGGGAGCTGCTTTTGGAAGTGGAGGGTCCTCCAGATGCCACCAAGGGGAGGTGGCCCCAGCAGCTGCCGTTCCACGCCTTTGCCACAGTTCCTTCAGCTGTTTTTTGTTCTGGGAACAAGGACACCAGGACGAGGATGGGACAGTCCACTGGGACACGCCAAGGGCTGGTACCAGATGAGAATCACCTGAAAGATGGAAAAAAAAAATTGAGAAGGAAGGGCCATATCCTGAAAAACACAGGGCAAGGCTACCAGAGGGGTTGGTAATTTGCCAGGCTGGAAGTTCCTGGGCATTGCTTGTCCCCCTTTTCCAAGAGAAATATTCCTGTGCCCGGAGATCCCTGAGCACAGAGATGGCCAGGGACAGCAGGGAAGAGGAGGGATGTGACACCTGAGCAGGACATGGGGCTGGAGACACCCTAAGGTCCCTTCCCACCCCAATTATCCCCCATTCCCATGAGCTGTGCCCACAATCCCCGCACTGCAAGCCTGGGATCAGCTGTGGGTATTGCTGTGGTCTGTTTATTAACAAAGGACTTTTGACAATCATATTAGAAGGTTAAATATTATTTATTAACATGATTCTATAATTCAAAGGATTTGGGTTATTATCTGCCCAGCCCGGAGTATTTGAAGCTCTTGCTTTGAGCTCCGTTCAAGGAATGCTAGAATAGCTTACACAATCAGAGATAACAACTTTTCACCTCACAGGCTGAAAGAAAAGAAAGACTTCTATTTCTTATTACTAAAAAACAAGTAGAAAAATTTAAATGTTTTTTAAAACACAACTTAGAGATTTTGTTTATAAAAACTTGTACAGAATAAAAACCAGTAAAAAATACTTTCTCATTAAAAAAATTTTCTACAAGCTTACATACAAAAAAACTTATAATATGTTCATGCAACATGTGATGGCCTCACAGAGTTGGTGGTGTGACAATGTTCTGGGGGCAGAAACTATTTTCTGATGTTTGGGAAAGTTTGAGGCTCTGCTGGGAGCAAGGACAGAGGCCAGGTGGACACTTGAGGGGCAGCAGGAGCAGCAGGAACGGCGAGTGAAGAATTTGGTTTGCAGGTTCCTGTTGATGAACAATTCACTCTTGTGCAGGCTCCTTCCTCCTGCTAAGGCAGGACAGAGGAGACCTGGCAGAAGAGAGGGGAGGAATGAAAGACTCTTTCACTCAGGGCTGGTCAGGAGTTTTTCTTTTAATGGGAAGTGTTCAAGAAGCTCTGGAAACTCTTGGAGCTGAGAGCAGAGAAGCCCCTGCTGTCCCAGACAGGGCTCCAAGGGCTGCCAGCTCTCAGCTGTGCTGCCTGTGGGAGAGCAACATCAGCTGCTCTGAGGACAGGATGGATTCCAGGCTCTCGGGCCCCTCTCCCGCTGGGGTCAGAGTTTTCATTGATGTAATGGGAAAACTTTTCCTCTTCAGATGCCTTTTGAATGCCTCCTGTCTCATTCCATCACAGAGGCACAGAAATGAGGGATGGAAAGCACCTCACGAGGCTCTGCCTGTGCTCATCAAGGCGGGTCCAGGACATTCCTGTCATGTTTCCTGCACTGGCCACCAGTCCTGAGCCTGCAGTCAAACAAAACCATTCATTTAGGCACTACTCAAAGTGTCTTCCCCTCCCATCGGAGTCTTCATTTCCAGAGAATTATTAAAGTTTCTATTATGAAGAGCTGTTTCCCTTTTTTAATTTCAGAGCACCTGGTGCCGAGGCAGCTGGAGCTCTCCTGGACTGCCAGGTGCTGTCCCTGCCCTGTCACCCCTGTCCCTGTCACCCCTGCCACTGTCCCAAGCATTCCCCCTTCTGCTCAGAGGCCAGGTGGGGTTGGAGTCGTTCACATTCTGCCCACACCTCGTTCTGCCATTCCTGCACCCATCAGCTCTGCTGGCCCACAAATGTCTCTCCCTCAGAGAAATCCTCCCTCGTGCCCTGTTCTCCAGCACTATTTTAATTAAATACAGCAGATGTTGATGGAGCTTTGCCCTCCTAAAAGCTGAGAGCATGCAGGGCTGGCTGGATTGATGTCTCATGAAGGTTGTGTGCAGCCTGGCACTCGGATTGCTGGCTGGAGCACAGGAAGTAGCCAGGGAACTGTGACTTTGCCAGGGACAGTCACAAATGCCCCTGCGGGAGCACATTCCAGGCCCAATGTCATCAACAAGGCTTTCTAAAATGTCTTTTCTTTCCATCCTTGTGGCACAGCAGGACAATGGATGGCTCCTTCCTCACCCTGTGAGATTCCCTCCCCACAGGAACCTGTGGAACCCTCCTGTGCTCCAGCACACGTTCAGTGAGGCACAGAGATCAGTGTAAACACTGGGACGGGGTGTTGGGGTGTCTGTGCAGGGCCAGGAGCTGGACTGGATGATCCTTGGGGGTCCCTTCCAGCTGAGGACATTCTGTGATTCTCTAAAACTTCAGCAGTGCCAGGAGGAGCACGGGAAACCTGAAGGTGCCAGCACCAGCTCCAAGGTTGTCACAGCACCAGAGCAGAGGTTGCCACTGCAAGCAAAGTAGATGTGCTCATTCTCAGCTGACCAAAAGTACTTCCTGCTCCAGGTGGACCTTCTGGAAGTGCTTCTACTCCCATTTCCCAGAGGGAAACCTCATTTCTGGCCCCTGTACTGCAAGCACAGGGGGCTCTCCTGGCCCTGATAGTGCAGAGGCTCCAGGTGATAGGAGCTCATCACCTGGAAGCTGTTGCCCAGAGCAGCTGTGGCTGCCCCTGGATCCCTGGCAGTGCCCAAGGCCAGGCTGGACGGCATTTGGAGCAGCCTGGGACAGTGGGAGGTGTCCCTGCCATGGCAGGGGGTGGAATTGGATGGTTTTTCTGGTCTCTTCCAACCCAAACCCCGCAGTGATTCCATGACTCTGTGAAGGAGCTCCTGTATATCAGGCGCTGCTCAGGCTGTGAGCACCTCATTCAGCATTCAGGGAGAAAAAGATAAAAAGAAGATTAAAACTTACAAATAACTCTCTTTTCTTGCCTATTTTCCCTGTCCATTTGTCCGGTGAAGAGTCAGGACAGAGTGACAGAGCCAGCTCTGCAGTGTGAGCACACAGAATAATTCTGTGCTTTGCTCTGTGATTATAAACCTGAGCAGTGCCAGGAGACACAGCTCAAGTCCTCTCTCCCACTCTGAGGGGAACAGAGACCTGCAGGGCTCTTCTATAAAGAAACCCTCAAAGTTTTGCTCCAAACACTGCCAGCTGTTTGGAATTCTGCCCTTGCAGCCAGTGGAGCATCACTAAAACTACAAAGATGAGTGAAACCCAGTGCAAAACCATTTCTGTACGACCTGTCCCACTGCTGGGCTGGCTTCTCTGTTTTCCTTTCATCTGGGATTCAGGGTGTGAAAGAATTTCATTTTCAGCTCTCCATGGGCAAAGGGGGTGCATGGGAAGCACATGGGCTGCTTGTCCAGCTCCTGTCCCCCTTGGGCTGATCCGTGGTTGAGGGGTTGGATGGAAACCATAGACTTGGTATCACTGTGGGGCAGAGCTGTGGGGCTGAGCCTGAACAGGGGTCCCTGAGTACAAAATGTGGCTGGAAGATTGTGTTTGGGCAGATATTTCTTCTTATCAATGCTCTAAAAACCTCTCTGCCTGGCCTGAGCACCATCCCTGCCCTTTTTCCCTCCAACCACTTGTGCAGAGCCAACGTGGTGAGTCTGGCACCAGCCAAGGGGGCTTGGAGCGAGCAAAACCTCCTTCTGGGTTTGGACTAAGCCTGGGCCTCTGCAGAAATGAGTCTCAGCCAGGAGCTGGGCAGGACCCAGCCCTGGGGAACAGCTGAGAGGCTCAGTGAGGTCATTTCACCTGGGAGCTCAAAGGTGAGCCCATAAAGGCAACCTTTGGCCGAGCCCAGGGGACCCAAGAGCCAAATCCTCCAGGATCACAGAGACAGGAACTGCTCAGTGCAGCTCTAAACTCTCTTCTGGAAAGGACGTTCAAAGAGAGCATCAGGGAGATCAAAGCCAGAGCCATAAAGGCTGAACTCTGTCCCCTGTCCCTGCACTGCAGCCTTGGCTGGGTGCAGACAGAGGAGCACTCAGGGTGAGAGATGTCAAGGAGAGAATAAATTAATTAGTATTTATTCACCATCTGCACCCCCCTGTGCCCCCAGAGGACCCCTGTCTGTCAGAGGAAGGCTCTGTGCCCACGCAGGATGTCCTGCCCACCCTGCCCACCTTGTCCCATCCCAGCTGGGCAGTTCCCACCTTGTTCCCTCTGCATTCTGGGGGAGAATCTGGGGTTCTGCTGCAGGGCTCCCACCCTGTGCAGCCCCTGCCCGTGGGGAGCAAACACAGGACCAGGTGTCTCACTGAGCACCTCGAGTGATGCAACACCCTCCCGGGCAGGACTCTGTCCCCTGTGCTCCTCAGAGAATGCTCTGAGCAGCTCCCAGCACCCTTTTGGATGCCACATGTGTGGATGAGTGACTAAAAATACCGATCTGCTCAAATGTGAGATGGTGTCAGATGGCACCTCCAACTGGTATCTGAAAATCCAAAGCCAACAGTGCTGAAGGAGAGGGATTTGCCATCGGGAGAGAAGGGACTGAAGTCTGCTGCCTCAACTCCCACAGAGCCCAGGAAAGGCAAAAAACACTTGAAAATACCTTTCCAAAGAGAGCCCTGCCTGTAGATGCAGCTCCTTGTTTTCCAAGGCTTGTCCTGAAGCACAGACATGCTGAATGTTGTTTTTGAGATGCAAATTGCATTTAGCTTCCAGAGTAATTTAAATACATAAATACTGCTGAAGAAAACATACAAAATGTCATTTTTAAGGATGTCACAAATAAGCATTCACCACCTGGATGTGAGGTTGAACACGAATGAACATGGAGCTTTCACACAAGCAGGTGCTGATGCTCCCTGGAACAGGGACAGCACCCAGAGCACGGCTGGAGCTGGGCCAGGGCAGGCTCAGGCTGGAGCTCAGGGAAAGGTTCTTCCCCCAGAGGGTGCTGGCACTGCCCAGGCTCCCCAGGGAATGGGCACGGCCCCGAGGCTGCCAGAGCTCCAGGTGCCTTTGGCCAGAGCCCCAGGGATGGACAGGGTGGGGTTGGTGGGGGTCTGGGCAGGGACAGGGTTGGAATCCCTGATCCTGGGGGTCCCTTCCAGCCCAGGGTGTTCTGAGATTCTGTGATTCTACAAATGCCCCACCCACAGCTCACCCTGGGCACTCAGACCCCCCCAGGGAGTCATTAATTCATTAATTACACCTCTGAGCTGATGTTTGCTGAGAGCTGAGCCACCAGAGTAGAGACCTGCACTTACCCAGGGACTTGTGCTTGGTGACAACTTTGTCACCAGTTCCATTTGCTGGGACAATGCTTTCCCCATGCCAGGCTGCCAGGGTGTCTTCCTTTGAGCGCCCAATGCCCCCAGTGATGGCAGGGGCAGTGCTGGACATGTCACCAGGACCTTCCCTAAGGTGACACCTGCAGAGTCCAGCCCATCCTTGTGTAGGAACACCTGGAACAGCCCTCAGTGATGGGAGACTGCAGCTGTTGTGGGTTCCTGACTTCCCATGGATGGCACAGGGCATTTGGGTGCCTCAGAGCTGTGTCCAGGGACCTGCTCTGAAGTCAAGATGCCCAGACCTCGCATTTGGGGACATTTGAGATGTTGGCAATGAAGGTGTCACCATCCCGTGGTGTTGTAGTTGAGTTTAGGAACAGCAAGAGAGGTGACACAGACTCCATGATTCAGGAGGCACAAAGGCTATTTTTATTAATAGAATATCACACTCTTATGGAGAAGTTCATGCACCTAAGACCTGCTTGGTCTTTAGGAGACTCCTTGATTAAACAGGGAACAACTCCTTCTTGTAACCATCCCGCACAGCACCAGGTGCAAGGGATAAGATAGTAATCATTTGAATTCTTTTCTCTAAGTTCCCCAGGCTCACTTACCTCTGTTCTCTCTTCCGAAGAACTGAGAATAACCACACCGTGGGACAGGGACCGCCTGCCCTGGGGTTTGTGTGTGCCCTGCACACACCCACGGTGAGGAAGAGGAGCAGGAATGTGGGGAACACCCCGTGAGGTGGCTTCACCCAGCAGGAGGGGCTGAGCTCCCACTCCCCAGCAGATAAGATTGTGCTCCTTGGCTGCTCTGCCCGGCGTTCCCGCCCCGATAACGGCCCGTGCCCTTTGGCTCTCTCCTTCCCGTCATTTTCACTGCAAAAAGGAGTTGTTCTCCCTTCCTCGCCCAAGGAGGGTGCTGAGGGCTCTGCTGCCCTGAGCCCCAGTGCCCTGAGCTCTGCTGGTGCCCACATCAGACAGAGGTTGCCATCGGTGTCCCCGGATGGGCTCCCAGTCCTAGGGGCTCTGGTTGTTCAGCCCTTTCCTCACCTTCAGGGAGAAGCGGAGCTCAGTTCTGAGACCAAAAATTGGCATTGGGGATGAAACATCAAATTATTTCACTGGCAAATACTGCATAAACTATTTCAATAATTCAAGTCTGCCATACCAGGCTGAGTGCACCAGCACACATCCATGGAATCCCAGAATCCCAGACTGGTTTGGGTGGGAAGGGACCTTAAAGATCATTCAATGCCACGTCTGCCATGGCAGGGACACCTTCCACTGCCCCAGGCTGCTCCAAGCCCCAATGTCCAGCCTGGCCTTGGGCACTGCCAGGGATCCAGGGGCAGCCACAGCTGCTCTGTGTCCCCCTGCACTGCTCCCTGCAGGTCCAATGTGCTGCTGTTCCACCTTTCCTGGGGAGAAATATCTCAGCCACTGATGGACAAGGCACACTTTTAAAATCTCAGCAGCACTTAGATACCAGCTGAAGGCAGAATTCCCTCTGAGGCTTTAAGGCCAGGGATATTTGAAATGCCTTGGAGGTGTTTGGTGCCACTGAGGTCTCCCAGTTGTGGACTTGGTACAAGAGTTGGGGGCTAATCTCCAAAGTTTGAAATTACTCCTGCAAAGGAACCCACAGCCTGACAGTGCCCCAAATATGCTCTGGTTTCTCTTCAGATGGTTCTGTGAAGCACCAGTGAGCTGGCAGCAGGCCACTCTGCTGTGGGTGTGAGGACAGCCCCTGGATCCCTGGCAGTGTCCCAGGCCAGGCTGGACATTGGGCTTGGAGCAGCCTGGGACAGTGGGACGTGTCCCTGCCATGGCAGGGGTGGCACTGGATGGGATTTAAGATCCCTTCCAACCCAAAGCAGCCTGGGATTCTGTGATCCCAAGGAAAGCTCTCCTTGCCATTAAACCACGTCCTGTATCCAGAACTTTCCATGGCCATGCCAAGGCCTGCCTGGGGCTGATGGGAACAGACCCATTCCCTACTGGGCATGACCTGGGCATGGGGAGCTGTGGTGAGCCTCCTTTGTTTCCACTGGGCTCTCAGATAAGTAATCTCTCCTGAGACCTGATAAATACGATTTAAAATGAGGGAAGGAATTGAATATCTGCGAAGTTCAAAGGCTTTGTGTGGTACCTCAAAGGTGCTGCTCAGTTTGCTTTGAACCCAGAATGGAACCAAGAATGATCCCATGTTGATTATCTTGAGACTTTGTGTCTCCATCCACTGGCTCTGAGTGCCTGGAGTACTGAACTGATTTAAATGAAGAAATTGAGGTTGTAGGAGCAACATTCTGCAAGAATTTGGGGCTGGGGGTCACTTTATTCTGTGCCGTGGTTTGATGAACTGGCCCACACTGTCAGGATTATAGAACACCCCTAGAGGAAAAAAGTCATTCTAAAATGAAGCATCAAAATATTATCACTGACAAAAAAAAAATGGGCAAATGGGCAAAATTCCACCCAGAGCAGCTGTGGCTGCCCCTGGATCCCTGGCAGTGGCCAAGGCCAGGCTGGACATTGGGGCTTGGAGCAGCCTGGGACAGTGGCAGGTGTCCCTGCCATGGCAGGGGTGGCACTGGATGGGATTAAAGGTCCCTTCCCACCCAAACCATTCCATGGTTCTATGAATAGACCCTGACTTTCCAGGAATTATTTCCTCTGAGATACCTTTGCCTCCCCTAGAAACATTTGCAACCTTAAATCTAAATTAAAGTAGAGATTCTTCATGGATTTACTGGGTTATTTTCCCACTGAGGGGTTGAGAGGGAGAATAAGGGAATTTGATTTTTGAAGAAAAATGCTTGAAGTTTCATTTTCACACCCTCCTGGGCTGAGGAGAAGAGGTGACACCGTTCATGTCCCCCAAAATAAAACTGTCCTTGTGACTCAGATCAGGGCCCCAGGGCTCTGTCTCTTGGAGGCCAGACTGAGGGAGGACCTTTCCCACTCCTCCAAAGGCAGCTTTTCCATCCTCTCCAGCACTCCCTTCACCTTCCTCTGTCTCAGAGTCAACCCCTCTGTGCTCAGCCTGCTGCTATTTCGGGGACAGTGTCCTGCCAGGCCAATTCCCCCCATTCTGGCAGCATTTCTGCTCTTTTTGGGAAATCCAGGCCTCAAAGGCCATCTCTTCACTCCACAAATGAGTCTCTCCTTCTCTCTGGCTCTGTTTTGTGCCCTGCACAGAGGATCACTCACTCTGCCAAGGCCTCCCTGACATAATCCATCA
Source organism: Leptocoma aspasia (assembly GCA_013399835.1). NCBI lineage: Eukaryota > Metazoa > Chordata > Aves > Passeriformes > Nectariniidae > Leptocoma > Leptocoma aspasia. The sequence continues at coordinate 247,023 of VXAX01005188.1, read as the reverse complement.
CCTTCTGCTGCCCAGACACAGCACATCCAACACCATGAGTGCCAGGAATGCCCCAAACCCCCCCTGAGGTGGCACTGAAAGGAGCCCAGCCTGTCAGCATCCCTCGCTTTTCCACGCTTGCTGGCAGAAGGAGCAGCCCCTGGTGTCCCCAGGGAGCTCAGCAGCTCCTGCCTGACCAGCACCAGGTGTCAGCCCTCAGACAGCACCTGTCCCCTGTCCCCCACCCTGCTGCAGTCCCTGTCACACCCAGGGCAGCAGCAGGAGCGTCTGGCAAAGGTGGGTGCAGGGGATTCAGGGGGAGGCTGGGTGTGGTGGGCAGGGAGGAGCCAGCGCTGCCATGGAACTGCTGGGGAGGCAGATTTTGGGACCCTGACAACAGGAATTGGCCTTAATGGCCATGGACAACCTCACCTGGGGTGCCACCCACACCCCAGGGCCCAGCCCAGCCCTGTGTGGCCATGAGGGACCCTCATGGGTCACTTTTGGCCACCCACACCCACAGGTCCAGCCCAGCCCAGCCCAGCCTGACCAGCAGTGACCCCCATGGGAAGGACACTTTTGGCCACCCACACCCAAGGCTTCAGCCCAGCCCAGCCCAGCCCTGCCTGGCCATGGGGGACTCTTGTGAGTCACTTTTGGCCACCCACACCCACGGGTCCAGCCCAGCCCAGCCCCAGGTGGCCATGAGTGACCTCTATAGAAAGGTCACTTTTGGGCATTCTGGCAGTGCTGGGGCCCCAGCCTGGGCTCAGCCAGGACAGGATCAGCCCATCCCAACCCATAAACAGCTCTGGCATCTCCTGCTCCATCCTCTTTTGTTGTCAATTAAGCAAATTTGCTTTAAAAAAACCCACACTGCATTTAAAAACTAAAAAAATATTCTGAGGAGGCAGAAAAACAGTTTTTCTGGCCTCATCTGTCTCATGTTATTTTGAATCTAATGAGGTTTACAGATGGATCTTCCTGTGACAGATGAAACTGAAGTGACTGAGAAACCAGGGCCAAAACACACGAGGAGCAAGTTCTGTCAGGCATTTCCAACATCATGTCTGTGGTTTCCATGGGTACCTGTCATCTTCGCTTAGGACAGGGCACACATGAAGTATGATTTATAAGGGGCACTTTGACACTGTCCCCCAATAAAATTTGAAAGCAGGAGAGGGATTTTTAAGCTCTTTAGGACTCAAGTCTGCTGCTTCTTCCTTTATAAATGCAGCACGGAGCTGCCCCCAGTCCCACTGAGGATTTGCTGGGTTATTTTGCTCACCCCAGGGTTTGTTGGTTCCTGTCAGCACTCAGATGTAACCCTGAGAACATCCCTGTCCCTGTCCCTGTCCCTGCAGGTGTCCCTGCACCTGCCTCTCCTCTCTGAAAGCGAAGGATGCATCTCCTGTAACTGCAGGGCAGCAGAAACATCAATCCCAGAATTGTAAAGGTTGGAAAAGACCTTAAAGGTCACCAAGTCCAGCCACCAGCACAGCACCACCACCGTGGTCACCTCAAGTGCCACATCCACAGGTTTTTTGAACACTTTCAGGGATGGTGACTGCACACTGCCCTGGAAAGCCCATTCTAATGTTTCACAGCCCTTTCCATGAAGAATTTTTTCATAATATCCAAAATGAACCTCCCGTGGCACAATGTGAGGCCGTTTCTCAATCTGTGACTAAACAATAATTTTTCACCCAGCCCAGAGCACTCAGTGCCACATCCAGGAATTCTTTGGACACCTCCAGGGACGGGCACTCCAAACCTCCCTGGGCAGCCCCTGCCAAGGCCTGAGCTCCCTTTCCATGGGGAAATTCCTGCTGGTGTCCACCCTGAGCCTGCCCTGGCCCAGCCTGAGGCCGTTCCCTCTCCTCCTGTCCCTGTTCCCTGGGAGCAGAGCCCGACCCCCCCGGCTGTCCCCTCCTGGCAGGGACTTGTGCAGAGCCACAAGGTCCCCCCTGAGCCTCCTTTTCTCCAGGCAAAGGATCCTTGCAGAGCTCAGCTCAGGGCTGGAGCTGCTGGCAGAGCAGGAGTTGGAGGGAACAATCTGTTCCATCTGCATCTGTCGGAGCAGAGCGCTTTGATCATCACTCGTGGTTGTTGGGAACTGGGTCTGGCCTGGTTGTTCCCTCTGAGCTCTGCGGCCAAATAATTCACCCTGCTGCAATACTGACTGGCACTCACTGCTCTGTCCTGATTTCTAGGAAATCATTTGTTATTCACAACGACTTGATGATTATTGGGAGTGAGATGATGTTCTCTGGAGAAAGGTGCCAGATTTCAACACTGCCAGAAATGTTCTCCTTCCTGCTGGGATTTGGATGTCAAACTGTCAGAAATCCTGTTTCACTCCAATGTATGAGAGGCAGATCTTCTTACCCACATGTTCAGAGGGACCCTTGTCCCAGTAACTGGATCACTCCAGAGCTCTGCTCCGGAGCAGTCAAACACCCAGATGAAAGCTGGAATAATTTTAGCAGCAGAGATTTGGCTTTGACGTTGATAAAAGCTAAAGGTTGCTGTTAAGCAGAGTTATCTGACTCAGAAAGCAGCAAGGAACCCACACTGTGGATGTGAAACAAGTCTGCCTTGTTCCTCTCTGCCTTAATCCCCTTTTAATGGGAATTAAACCAAAAAAAGCAAGGATTTTTTTTTATTTTTGGGTAGGGGGTGATATCTTTCCTGTGATAAATGGGCAGAAAAAAACGTGTCAGCTCTTGGACACCCAGGCTTCTTTCACGTCTGCTTCCGTGTCTGAAAGTTTGTCTGAATTTATTCCTGCTGCTTTTGGTCTAATTGAAGATTTTATCTGTCCTGACAAACCTCGCCTATCTTGTACTCTTTCGCCTCCTTATCTGTGGAACAACTTGCATTTAACAAGAACAAGAAACACGGGCATCCATACCTGGCATTCCTAAGAATAATAATGGCGCTTTCTAGACAAATACATTTTTGGATAAAGGCCTTTGCTTGGCCAAAGTCTGGTTCTCTAGACAAGACCAGCAAACCTTCTGTGGTGGCTTTGTGAAAACATCATTAATCAGCAGAGATTAGCAGTCAGCAAATTCCTTGTTCAGATAGAAGCTCTGGGCTGTGAATGTGCCCATTCAGGGCTGGGGGGCTCACTCGTGGCAGGGCTGTGCCTCAGCACCTCCTCCTGCATCCTTCCAGAGCTCAGCAGCTGCTCGGAACCAGGATTTAAACCCCAATTAGAGCCCGTGAAATCCCCCTTATTTAACTCAATAATGTGTAATAGGCTCAGCTGGGATTGCTTTGTTTGTCTGGACTCTTTTTTTTAATATCATCCTCTTTAAAATCCATTTCAATCCATTTCCAACAAAGCCCCTCTGTCTGAGTAGGTGCTGGGGGACAGGGCAGGGCTGTGCTCACCCCTGGGTGACAGGAATTCCCAGGAGGCTGGGTTTGGGACCATGCTGGGTTCATCCCCAGCAGGCTGGAGATGCTCTGCAGGGGGACATGGAGGGGACCTGGCTTGGGTCAGCCTGCTTGGTCTGGGTGGCACAAACGCGGCTCTGCCAGCCTGAGAAGTGGCCTGGGGGCTGGCAAGGAGGCCTCAAAGCCGCGTGCTCATTCCTGTATGGAAAGGGCTGTCACACACTGGAGCAGGCTGTCAGGGCAGAGGGGAGTCCCCAGCCCCAGAGGGGTTTAAAAACCATGGATGTGGCACTTGGGGACATGGGGCAGTGGTGGCACCTGGAGATGTGGGTCAGGGGTGGCACTTGGGGACATGGTTTAATGGTGGCACTTGGGGACATAGTTCAGTGGTGGCATTTGGGGACATGGGTCAGTGGTGGCACTTGGGGACATGGTTCAATGGTGGCACTTGGGGACGTGGGTCAGGGGTGGCACTTGGGGACATAGTTCAGTGGTGGCATTTGGGGACATGGGTCAGTGGTGGCACCTGGCGACATGGATCAGTGGTGGCACTTGTGGACGTGGGTCAGGGGTGGCACTTGTGGACGTGGGTCAGTGGTGGCACCTGGGGACATGGATCAGTGGTGGCACCTGGGGACATGGATCACTGGTGGCACTTGTGGACGTGGGTCAGTGGTGGCACCTGGGGACATGGGGCAGTGCTGGCCTTGGCAGCGCTGGGGGAACGGTTGGACTGGACAATCTTAAAGGTCTTTTCTAGGATTCTGGGATTGTTGTCTCCTGAAGGGGAACACAAAATCCTGACCCATTCAGCAGAACAAAGACCCAAATCTTGTGTAAATAAACCAAGAGGTAGAAGATCAGGAAGGTTTGCAAAGTGATTAAACTTGAGGACTGCAGTGATGCAGGATGAGCACAAACACCCCGGAAATTCCAAGGAGGTTTCCTTCCCTCAGGTGGTGGAGAGGTGGGGCAGGAGGTGAGGGACCCACCTCATTCTGAGCCAGAGCTCCACTGGTTCCTGCAAAGGATCCTGGAAGGAGAAGACCCAGAAGAGCTGAGCAGGTCCTGGAGCCTGCAGACCTCACGGGAGAGGGGCCAATGTCCACGTGGAGAGGTGGACATTGCTGTGGTGGTGTCTCTGTGCAGAGCAGGGTGGTGAGAAATGGACACTGAAGGGGTCAGGACTGGCACAGGCTGCCAGGGCAGTCCTGGAGTCACCAGCCCTGGAAGTGTTCAAAAAAACAAGTGGATTCAGTCAAACATTGGATCTTGGAGTTCTTTTCCAATCTTAGTGTCCCTGCAATTTTTTGAAAGCCATATTATTTGTATTTGGATATCCCTGCTTTCCCTTCTTGTCTTTTCAAGTCCCCACCGTGCAGATTTATAACATGGAAACAGCAGAGCTCAGCTCTCCACACCCCCACAGGTGAGAACAGAAATGCAGAAGAACAGAAATTCCTTGCAAGAGATTTCTCTCTTTTCCAGCCCACCGAAACAGGGATTTAATTTGGCAACACCACCAGAGGTGAGAACAGAAACACAGAAGTTTCTAACAAGTTATTTATCCCTTTTCCAGCCCACTGAAACAAGGATTTAACCCAGAACACCCCTACACCTGCACTGGAGGTGGAGAAATGTCCCCAACACCTCCCAAAGCCATGAGCTGGCTCAGAGATTTCCTTCTCACACCTCCCAGTCCAGCTAGGAGTGGGAATGTCTCAGGGCCCCAGACTGGTGGCAGGAAGGAGGGGGTTTTAGGGAAATTAAATGCTAAATCGATTACATAGGCTTAGCTGCTTTCCTAGGGCTAAACATGGAAAGAGAAAAAACAAAGTGGTTTTAATGACTTAACTGAGCAAACATAACAAGAAAGTGATGAAATGTGAGAAAGATAAGACAGAATAAATAAAGAGAGTGAACAGGAGCTTGCTGTGCACGAGCAGCTCTGCACCAGGGAGGAACCCATTACTCATCCTGTCACAGGTACAGCGGGGTCTGGGGGCCCAGCACAGAACACTGAGGGGTTTGTTCTGCCACTCATGGAGAAGAAAGCAAAGAAAATTGCACAATCCTGAATAAAAATGTCTCAAAGAAAGTGAACGGGGCTCTCGTCTCTTTGCTGTAAAAAGAGCGTTGGGTTGGCGGTTCCAATTAGTTCTCTAACTTCACAAATAGTGATAAAATAATAAAAAAAGAGTCTCAATAATGTTTTCTGAGGTCCATTGATAGCAGAGCAGTCTGTGGAGGAGGAGGAGGAGAGGAGGTTTTTCCTTGGAAGCCCAGAGGGGCAGTGACGGTCAAGTACAACACTGGGAATTCCTGATTTTCAGTTCATTGTCACAGGAGTGTTCCCCATCAGCAGGGACACAGAGATGATGACATCTTTATTCTCTTTATTCCCATCACAGGAGGATGGAGAAGCCAGGCCAGAGCACAGGGCTGTGCCTCAGGCCCTGCTCCAGAGCCCAGGGGACTGATTCCAGTCCCCTTCCAGGGCTTTGTTTCACAGCTGCTGAGGGACTCTGAGTGTTCACAGCTCTCCAACAGAAAATCACCTCTCACTTAGCTCCTGGCAATTCATGATTGAAAGTGTCTGAGGCACGGGCACATTGCTGCAGAAACTGAGCTCTAAATTGAATATTCCTGCTTATGTGGTTCCTATCCAAGATGAAAGTTCAATAAGGCAGAGAAAAGCACAGGGTGAGAAGGGGGGGCTTTTTCAGATCTTCATCCATAACAGGGAATGACACAGAGTCACCAGAGCTCTGCTGTCCCCGTGCCATGCGGCAGAATTTCAGCATGACAGGAGCTATGGAAAGGTCACTGTGGAGATTTACCCTTCCAAAAGCTCAAAGTGGAGAAGGAAACCAGGTGAAATTCATCTTGAGGAAAACCAGTTCTTCCTTTCCTTGAAGAGTGGACAGCAGGCACAGGTCTCCTTTGGGGAAGGGAGATGATTTCCCCCAGAAAATAAAGACAATCAGAACTCTATTGTTCTATTTTTGCCCTTTCAAATCTTTAAATGAGAGGGAGGGAAGGGAAGGAAGGAAGGAAGGAAGGAAGGAAGGAAGGAAGGAAGGAAGGAAGGAAATAGGATCTCCCAGCAGAAGAAGAAAGGAAACCAAAGAAAACCAAAAGAAAAAAAACTCAAAGAAACCAAAGAAAAATCACTGTGGGGATTCAGATGAGAAATGGGAAGAGAGAAAGGAATGAGGAAGGGGACACAGACGAGTCATGGGAACTTTAGAAACTTTACAACCACTTCTTTAAAGGCTTTTACCCATGGAGTGAGGTCCATCAACACAGGGACTGTGGCTGATGGAAGGAAACTGCTCAGTGGGGGATGTTGCTCCCAGGGGATCACTGGAGTGCTCTGAAAGTGGCATTTGCAGTGCCCAGAGAAGGGGGCTGTTGATAACAAAGGTTCTGATATGGCCTGAAGATCTTATTGAGACCCCACTACAGACAAAACTTTCTTCACAGCCTCAGTCCCTGCTGCCAAACAAGGGAGTGTGGTCTTAAAAACGCATTTCAAAGCTGCTAAACAGTTTTGTCTGTGTCCTTCCACAGACTGATAAAGAAATTCTTCCCCTGAAGTGACTCCTGCTTTCTGAAGCTTCTGTTGTAGAGACAGGAACATTAAAACCAACGCTGTGATGGCTCCAGGGCCAAACCACAGCCGGCCATGAAGAGCTCCTTGGAAAGATGTTGTGAGCAATCCTGGGAAGCAGAGATGTGCTAACCCTGGTTTAGGAGCACTGGAAACAACCCAAGTGATGGCTGATCCAAAGTGACCCCTGTGACAGGGGAAATGAACTCACCTCTGGGCAGAGGCTCCTTATTTAACCTGCCTGGGTTCCTGCAGCACTCAGAAACTGCAGCAGGGCTTGGAGGGATGGAGGCACTGAAATTTACCCAGATCTCCTAAAGGTCTTCAGTAGCACTGCAGAAGTGCTGGATAACCCCAGGATGAAGGAGGAACGCCCCCCAAGTGTGTGAATTACTATGAAACAAAAGAAGGAGAAAAAAATCCTGATTCCCTTTTACCCCAAAGGTGTGGCTGTGTTCACACAGCCAGAGAAAAGATTTAGAAATAATAAGTGAGTTTTTTTAAAAAAAATGTAAACAATAGCTAAGTTTAGAGACAGTGTCCTTAAAACTGCGTCACCTGAAGTCACCAATAGAGTCAGATAAATTAACATAAAACCAATCAACTAATAGCAACTATCAGTGTTATAAAAGTCTGTGTTCAAAATAAACTTTCTCTTCATATTGTCACAGTTAGCTAGTGAGTTTTCTGTCTTGCTCTCTAGCACAACTGCAACACAAAGGTCCTGAGGGACCTCAGGTTTTGATGCTCATGTCTGTCAGGCACCCAAACTGTCTCACAGAGGAGTCCTTGCTGTCCTGAGTTCTGATTCCATTTACAGTCCTGGTTCTGCTGGGAGTCCTGGGACATCTCCCTTCCTCCCCACAGGGGACAAGGCAGGTCAGGAGTTATGAGAGATTTAACCAACTTCATTGGAGGCTCGAGTTTGCAAACCTTTCCATGGTTTCTTTCAGTAGAGTTATTTATGTGTACAAACTCCTGAGAGAAATGGGTCAGGCTGATGGCTCAGCTCGCCCAGGGCTCTGTCTCTGGAGCAGAGTTGCTATTTCAGGAGAGCACAGAGCTGCTTTCTGCTGCCCATTCCCCTCTGTGCACCCAGCGCCTTCAACTGCTGCAGCAGAAACACCTGACAGACATCCCTGCCCTGTCCCTTTAAATATGTGTTTAGGGACTTACAGCCCAGGAATAAATCTAATAAATAAATCTAATTCTTTTCTGAGCCTGCTGACACCAGCTCCTGCACAGCCTGGAGTGACAGTGACACCAATTTGATCCCCAGCAGGACAAGAGTTGCCGTCTGAGTGAACACCAATCCTCTGCCACTTCCACACCTCTTCTCTTGGAGGGTTTGGTCAACAACCCACATCAAACATTGCTGTGAATCTTCACAGAGCTGAGCCTGGGACTGGAAATCTAAAAAATCCAAAAAAAATCCCATCTCCTCTTCACCTGTGTTTGTGCAGTACCACCCAACAGGGTGCTCTGGACTTGCAGAAGGTTGGGAGTGATGCCATGGGGGATATTTCTGGGGAAGGAATGCATTTGTCCATGCATTCATCGGAAATGGTGTTGTTGTGGGGCTGCGATTTGAGATCTGGCTTTCTCTGCTGGCACTGACGTCTCATGGTGAGCACCTGTACCTGCCTGGCTGTTAGAAACAGAGGAGAGAGATCTCCCAGGAAATACAGCTTAGGGAAACACACATTGCTCCTCAAAAGGTTGATTTTGTCACTAATCAGAGCCAGCAGGATGCCACACCTGAGTCCTCGTGACTGGCAGCAGCAGGGAGCAGCCAGGGCTAGGCCTGGCCCACGTGGCTATGCCAGGGCAGCCAGGGACTGCCCTTCTGCTCCTGGTGCTGCCTTGGAGTGGCTCCCTAAAACAGAGGCTGGGCAAGATTAAGAGAGTAAAGTGGGTTTTTATTAAAGGCCTTCAACAGATACACCCTGGGCAGCCAGAGCCTCCCAGAGGCTACACCCAATGGTCACGAGTTTTTCAGACAATTATAAATTTGGTCCATTGACATATCAGGGGTTAATTCTCCAATTACAGCTTCAGGTAATGAAATCAAATACCCCCAGTTTGCTGCCCCCAGTTCACTTTTGTTTATTCTTTTTGGAGCCTGAGGCTGTAGGGTGTCCTTGGTTCTCAGGCCTGGAGGAATTGTTCTGTCTGACCACAATGTGAGGACAGTAACTAACACTCTGTATGGAGTTCAGAGTTATACACTAATGCAGTACAGGATCTGAAAAATATAAAAGCTAAAATCCTGAGGCATCACTGGGGCAGCCCAAATCAGCCCCTCTGCTCCTGGGACAGCCCAGGACAGCCCCTCTGCTCCTGCCACCCCCTGTCAGTCTCTGCAGGTCGGTGATGTCACCCTGGCCCAAGCCAAGCAGCTCAAGGCAGGCTGATGCCATCATTAGGATGAGCTGGTTCTTTCCTGTGAAATAATCCTAAATCCTGGCTGTATTTACCAAAGGAGGGTTCCAAGTGGCAAGGGACTGCCCCAGGGAGAGACCAGCAGGTCTGGATGACGAGGTGGCTCCTGCCACATATCAGGGGCAGAGCTGGTGTGTCTGGGACTGTCCTTGGGCTCGTGGTGGGATGGAGGAGCTAAGGAGCAATCCTTAGGTTGGACCTGGCATCGATGTGCTGCTGAGTCTGTGACTCCAAATAAATCAAAGCACTTTTCTGTCGAGAAATAACCTTTCCACCTCCTAGGGCTGGGATCCAGCCCAACCCCACTCCCACTGAGGCCGACGGGAGGTTTGAAGAGCCAGAGGATTTCTTTAGCATGAGCCCTTAGTAAGGCTCCTGCAGGCCATGAGTCACTGCTGCCACTTTGCCATTATTATTATTATTAATTATTATTATTATTATCATTATCCTATTTTTATCACTTCTAGGAATCCACCAGCGAGTCATGGGGTGGAACTCCCAGCCAGGAATGAGCCTCTGGTCCCTGAGCAAGGCTGGGTTTGTCAGCTGTGTTTCCCTTTGGCTGTGTGAGTTCATGGAGAGCTGCCTGGCTCTTGAGGGAGACAAGAACAGGCCGTGTCTCCAGCCCAGTGCTGGTCATGCTATCCAATTACCCGGTAATTCATCTGGGAATTACTCAGTAATTGGGAAGATAATTACCAGGTAACCTGCGCCGACCTGCCCCAGATTCTGCCTGGGCAGTGCTTGCATGACACTGGCTGGGTAATTACAGAGCAGGTCGCTGGCTGGGGGAGCTCCGGAAAATAAAGGGATGCCTGCAGTGTGACTAAGAGGAATGCGGAGTTAAAGCTCACAGGAATATTGGATGTGTCATCTGCCTTGACTCCTGGCCAAATCCAAACCATTCCACTCTGCCCTCTGAACCTGCCCGAGTGAAAACCGCGTTTCTTTCACCTGCACTTAAGAGAAGCAGAATTTCTCTCCGGGGCTGTTGGTGGAGGGAATCACCCACCCCTCATCACCAGGGAGGGACCTGCCTGATAAAACACCACAGCTCCTGTCTGGGCTTCAGCTGCAGCCCTTGTGCTGCTCTGAAAAGCCCCTCACGGCTTCACGCCGTGATCAGCACCTTTGGTTCAGCAGAATCACAGGGTCACTGAGGGTGGAAAAGACCTCCAAGATCACTGAGTCCAACCTTGGACCCGATCCCCCCATGGCCACTGAGCTGTGGCATGAAGTGCCACCTCTGCTTGGTTTGGGAACATTTCCAGGGTTGGTGACTCCAGCACTGCCCTGGGCAGCCCCTTCCAGTGCCTCCAGTGAAGATCTTCCTGCTGCTTGCTGGAACCTCCAGTAGAGACTTCTGTGAGGATGCCCTCCCCAAAACTCCCCGGAGTCACAGAATCATGGAATGGTTTGGGTTGGAAGGGACTTAAAACTCAGCCAGTGCCACCCCTGNACTCAGCCAGTGCCCCCCCTGCCATGGCAGGGACACCTCCCACTGTCCCAGGCTGCTCCAAGCCCCAATGTCCAGCCTGGCCTGGGACACTGCCAGGGATCCAGGGGCAGCCACAGCTGCTCTGGGCAGTGCTGGTAAAACCTGCAGAGATTTGGTGCTGGTGTGCTGAGAAATGGAGTAACACAGGCAGCAGCTGAACTGACTCCTGGCCTCCCTGTGCTCTTTGCCAGCCCAGATTTATCTGTGGCCTTTTCTGGGTCAGCTTTGACCAATCTGAGGCAAAGACCAGCACAGGGAGGTCCTTGCTCATGCAAGAGCTTATCTGACAATAATGTTATAGGAGGTAATTCAGGCTGGATAGTTAATCTGTTATGTTTAATAAAATGATTATAAAGATATTGTGCGGTTCTGGGGAAACTAAATATAAAACTCAAAAGGCTAACCCGATCTGGCTCAGAGGAATTCAACTCCTGCCACAGCTGGCAGGCCACAGAAAATGCCTTATTAACAGAATAAAAGGAAGGGACTTTGGGCAGGGATGGGTCGTTCTCTCCTGGTATCCAAATATGCCCTGGCATGGATTCAAGATGGATATCTCCAGACACGAGATATCTCCAAAATTCCTACATCCCAGTCTCGGTTGGGAAAACTGATTTACAATATTCATCACGATCCAGGAAAACCATTCACAGCACTCATCGCAGTCCGGGAAGGCCGCCCTCGACATTCATTGCTTCCCTGAAGCTCTTTGTCCAGTTTTAGGCAAGGAAAAGAAAGGACACTTACATATAAAGTACTGAAAGGGGATGAATAGACTGTTGCTGGTGGCCAAATAAACCGGCTTGAGTCCGTGTTCACCCAGGCTCGGTGCTATTCCATTTTTCCATCGTGGCTATCGCGGCCGAATCTCGGTTGCGAAAATAATTTTTTTTTCTATTAATTTGGCTTTATCAATTATTAATTCGGCTGGATCACGTTCTTATTTATAACAATAACAAACTCAATTTAATACACAGAAACACATTATCTAAATTTAACAGCCCCAGCTATGAAGATTTACGGACTTTTCTTTTTATGAAAGAAACGCTATAAAAATTATTTGCAACAAATAAATGCAGCCAGGCCTTATCTGGGTGCTGATTCAGAAAGGCTGCTGTAGTCACGATGACTTTGAGAAACAGCTTGGATGTGATCCTTTTCCTGAGTCAGCCTCTGCTCTGGAGCCACGCAGAGCAGTGCACAATTATCACCATTTCAGAGGTGAACTTCAGGAGAAAGCTGTGATGGTCCAGGTCAGCTGGTGTGACCCCACCTCTCATCCAGGAAGGGCCGTGGGTCAGGGATGGTTCCTTCTGTGAGAAATGATACTCACTTTCAAAAAATTTAAAAAGGTTCATTAAAACCTTATCAAAAATTACAACAGAAGGCTGAATAGAGAAAATAAACACGGTGCTGGGAGTAAAGGATTTGTCCCACCATGTGCTCATCCACACAATGGATGTTCTGCCTTTTAACCCTTTGGCCCCTCCCAAAGTTCTGTCCATCGACTCCTTCTCGCTGTCCAGTGGTGGGGATCACTTCCTGACATCTGGATTGGAGCTCAGCTGTTGCCATAGTAATGAGCCGACCCTCCCAAATTCCCCAGCTTCCCGGCCATCCCGTGAGAACAACGCAAAAACAGGGGAACATAACTAGAAATCTATAAATCTATCAAACTTCTCTTAGCTTATACAGAATATTTGCCCTTTAATTGTGAGACTCAGCCATGGCATCACTCATTTATCACACTTCAGTCCCACAGGAGCAGGGGGATGTTTAGATCCTCACAGAGTCAGGGTGACAGCAGAACTCTCCCCAGCCTGGCGGGAACGTGCTCCAAGGAGTTCATTGTTGGAGTCCAGGGCACAGAGAATGTCTCTCTGCCTGTTTTGGGAAGCCCTGATCCTCAGCAGAACATTGCTTTTAACTTGAGTCCCTGGAGAAAGTTCCCAAGGCTTTGGGATGGGTTAGAATCCACAAGGGTATGAACTAGACAGTGGTATGTAGTGTAGCTTATCACAGGGTGAGAAATTCAGGGTTTTAAAATTTAATATGAGACTGGATAGGAGGCAAGATGGAGGATTTTGGGCATTGTCTCATCTCCTTCTTGTTCTTCTTTGGTTCCATGTTCTCTAGTACTGGTGGCACAAAGTTATTGGTTAGAGAAAGCAGTAGCATAGGTGTTATGTGAATAGATTAATAAGAGTTATTGGTAGAAAAGTAGAAACAAAGTACATTTTAGAAGGTAATTGGACTAAATAGCTTTAAAAGACCTTGAATCTGTGTGTCTAGGCTCCATTTTGTGCCTTGCTTCTTGTACACTAAGTCTGGTGTAAATGGCGTACTGAACTTCTGGTAAGAGAAAAATAAACAACAGCCTGAAAACCGAGAAATCGAGAGTCCTGCTCGTTTTTCATCCCTGGCACAGAACTCACAGGGGAACCCCCTCCAAAGGGCCCAGGAGGAGCGTTCCCACTCTTGCTGGTTCCACAAGAAACCTGACAGTTGATGATCCCTTTGGAAGGGCGGCCACCACCACCGAGGCACCTGGGGGGCCCCAGCGTGGTCAGGGATGGTTGGGTGACAGGGACAAGCCCTCTCTCCCTCCTGCATCTCCAGGAGGGAGCAGGGAGCTGCTGGGTCCCACCAGTGTCCAGCACAACCAGGTGGGAGCTGGGAACTCCAGGCTTGGCCATGACAGGAAAAACAGAGCGGAGGAGCCAGAAGGAGACCAAGGAAGGGCATTGCAGAAGCAAAACCTCCAGGTTTGCTGGCCTTGCTTTACTCTGTGTGTTTGTTTGTATCTCTTCTCTTCACTTAGGAGTTTTCTGCTTTATTAAAAAAATAAAATATATATATATATATAATTTTATGTTTTACAGTCATAGATAAAATCCTCAAGATCCCTAGTGGTCATTAGCACTCACCACACGTTGTTTCCACTTCCCCCTAAACCACCAAAGCTGCAAATGCTGCAGTGCCAAACTTTTCCTCAGCAGCCCCACAGCCCTCAGAACTCAGTGTCACTACTGTACAATGTTTTAATAACAAATTAAGGATTCATTCAGTGGCATTTGAGTAAGTTTGTAAACCAAGTATTTCCCTGGGGGCCATTGATCAACTTCCTTTTATTGCAGATTTTTTGTGTGTTTTACGTTTTCCTCATTCTCATTAGGAATTTTTTGTCCCTTAGAATCCCACCCCTTGAATAATCCTTGAGCAGTCCTGAGCAAAAGGTATGAGTGGAAACAGAAATAAACCCCCAAACACCCTAATTGTTTAACTGACTCTGTTTCCATGTAGTGGACAGGGGAAAAATCATGGTTATGATTTTTGGATGTGAAGTATGAATATGTGCAGGGGGGAACCAATTCTGAAAGCAGAGCCGGCCACAACGAGGAATTTTCCACCGCTTATTTTGAATGAATGATTTTTTTGTTTTGTTTTGTTTTGTTGGAAATCTGTCATGGAATTTCTTCATCCAGTGCCCTGAATCGGAGATTTTCCTGTTATTGTCCCTTATCTCAATCCCAGAAGTATGAAAAGAAATAAAAATATCTGAAACAGGCGGGTTTTTTTTTTTTCATTCTTTACCTTGAAAATGTTTCAGCTTGGCATTTCAGGGAGGCCAGGAGGTTTTCCTGGCAGTGCCCCTGGCTTATTTACCAAAGGCATCCTGTGAGGCTCCAGGCTGGCAAGAGGGGATTCAGTGTACCTGGATAAAACACATTTGCTCAGCCCTTTAAAGCCATGTGACATCCCCAAACCTCTCCTTCCCCCCTCTCTCCTTTGCCCTTCACCTTTTCTCTGATTTCCTAGGGCACAATTAGTAAATCCTTGGGAGTGCTGTTTTGGAGAGAATTTGCTGTTTCTGGAAACATCGACGAGAGCAGAAACCACTTGATTTGAGGCAGCAAAGTGAGAGCAGACTTCAGGGACACAAGGACTTTGTCCTCTGGAAGGTGGGAGAGACCTCTGAGCCTCCCCCTTCAAAATCTTTGAGTTGTCCTTTAGGATGGGACCAATTGGCCCTAAATCACAGAATCATGGAATGCTTTGTGTTGGAAGGGACCTTAAAACTCATCTCATTCCAACCCAAACCATGGCAGGGACACCTGCCACTGTCCCAGGGTGCTCCCAGCCCCAGTGTCCAGCCTGGCCTTGGCCACTGCCAGGGATCCAGGGGCAGCCACAGCTGCTCTGGGCACCCTGTGCCAGGGCCTCTCCACCCTTGCATCAAAGAACTTCCTCCTTCTTAATTCTAATCTAATCTAATCTAATCTCTGATTTTCCTCCTCACATCTAATTTTGACGTACTTTATTTTAGTTTGACTCCATTCCTCCTTTTCCTGTCAAATCCGTCTCACTCAGCAAAAGTTGCCCAGTGTGAATCATCACAACGCCCTTGCCCTCAGGGTGTGGCCAAGACACTTCTGGTACTGATTTATTGGCATTTGAGAACTGCAAATCCTTCTAAAAATTCCTCCCTGGGAGGGTGGGCAGGCCCTGGCACAGGGTGCCCAGAGCAGCTGTGGCTGCCCCTGGACCCCTGGCAGTGCCCAAGGCCAGGCTGGACATTGGGGCTGGGAGCAGCCTGGGACAGTGGGAGGTGTCCCTGGGGGTGGATCTGGGTGATCTTTAAAGTTCTTTCCCATCCAGACCCTTCTGTGACTTCTGAGTTTTCGTGGAGCAGCTGAACTTGCTCCTGGTCAGGATCTTCACCTGGAGCTGAGATGCTCAGTGACACACTGCCCCTCCTGAGGGCTGAGCCTGGGGCTTCTCTGGGGGGAAGAATTTGCTCTTGTGTTTGATTTCTGCCCAGGCTGCTCTGCTGCTCCAGCAGCTCCAGACTCCTGCATGCTGAACACCCTTTTGTACCCTTGTCCCCCTCTGGAAAGTTGTTCCTTTTTCCCACGGAGCCAGACTCTCCTCAGGCATCCCCAGGCTGGGAATGCTGGTGCTCCCCACGCTCTGAAGTGTTTTCTCAGCTCCATTCAGAGCTGAACAATGCCCAAAGCAGACATTTAGATCATCTGTGTTTGCAGATACCAGGAGACATTTTCCTGCCTGGGCTGGGGAGCCCTGGCTCCTTATCAGGCAAGCCCAGACATGGAAAAACAATCCCATCCCTGGTGCAGTTTCCTTGCTTTGGGAAGAAGACACCTTTGCAAAGTGTGCAGCAGCTGGCAAAGAGCCCACCCTGCACCCCAGGGGCCTGTGCAGAGCTGTCCTTGTCACTGAGGACGGTGACTTTTAGAATATTTCCCAAAAAAGAAATCTCATCCCAGGCATCCCGGCATGGTGCTTCCAAGCAGCATTTTCTGATAATTGCCAGCCAAATCTTCACTCAGCTCCTCTTCATTTACATGCAGCATTTGATCAAGTAGCTTCTGCTGAAGTTAATAATGCTTTTGCCTTAATTAAAACCTAAATGAGGACTTCAACTGGTCTTGTTGTGGTTAATCTCTACATGGCACTGTGACTTTGTGGGATGCTTGGCAGGGAAGCTGCAAAATCCTGCTGGGAATGAGTGCATTGATCCAACACTGGGAAGAGGAGGGGACAGGAGGACAAAATACAGATTGGGAGAAAGTTTTCAAGTTTCTGGGAGAACCCGCATGCTAAGGTGAAGGCAAGGTGAATCCTGAATGACTCCTGAGGGATCCACATGGAAGGTTTGGGTGGAGCTGGTCAGAGTCTATCCTGCTTTGGGATATTCCTGCCCCACTGGGATAAGCACAGGCATCTGTTTGGGTTCCAGACGATAGGAAAAGCAGGTTCCTTCAGCCTGGGGGTGTCCGTGGCTTCTCCTTCCTGGAGGAACTCCTCCCATCCAGATGGGGTTCCCATGGGCCAGGGCTGCACCCATGGCATGAGATGTGGGGCTGGAAAGCAGTGGGGACACCTGGCCATGGAGCCAGGCTGTCCTTTGGGTCAGGGAGCTTGGTGAGAGCCCAGCTGAGCGCACCCCAGCTGGCAGGATCAGGGGCTGGAGGTGCCAGATGTGCACATGTGGCTCTTGCTGGCCAAATGACCAAAGCAAACCTCATGCAGACACTCCAGGGCTCGGTGCTGCTCCCTGTCACCAAGGGCACTGGGGCTCCAGGGTGAGGACATTGCCTGGCTCAGGCAGGAGGGAGCCTGGACAGGAGCAGAGCACTCTTGGCAGGGCCTCAAGCTCTCCTTTGGACCTGCCAGGACACTCTCTGACCACTGATAGCACCCCTGGAGTCAGCATCAGTCTTGGAAATGCCTCCTGTCCTCCCTGGGAGCTGTTCTGGGCCATGAAGAGATGTCCAAACCCCTTCAAATAAGTTTTCCTTTGTTTCCCTGCACAGCTCTGATGTGACACAGGATTAGTGCCTTCAGAAATGCTCTGTCAGAGCTGCAGGACATCCCCCAAACCAGCCCCAGTCCGGACACCACAAGGAGTTTCTTTTACTGGCAGCAAAAGTCTTGTGTCACTGCAGCAGCTGGTCCCAGCATGAGCCTCATACTCAACCTTTTTGGTGAGCTTCACTCAAAAAAAAAAAAAAAAAAAAAGGAGAGGTTTAGATGGATAATGGGAAAAAAATGCTCAGGAAAGAGTTGTAAAGCATTGGCACAGGGTGCCCAGGGCAGTGGTGTAGTCACCATCCCTGGGAGTGTTCAAAAAACATCTGGATGTGGCACCTGAGGACATGGTAAGTCTGGTGGTGGCTGGACTTGATGATTTTAGAGAGCTTTTCCAGCCTCAGTGATTCTGGGATTCTGTGGTTCTGGCACTCACCATGAAGGATTTATTCTTTCCACCTTCCTTGCTGGGCAGGTCCTGTCCCTTCCCGTGCCTCAGTCTCTCCAGTGGTGCACAAGGATGAGCCCCACAGCCATGGGTTGGTGTCTGCAGACAGGGTCCCTGAGCCCTCCTCTGGGGCTTTGTTTGCTTCTCCTCTCCCCACCCCATGAAACCAAAGGAATTTGGGCTGAATGGAAATAGCTGCTCCATGTGTAGGAACAACCCCCAGTTCTTGCTGCAGCCCTGCAGGAACAGCCTGGATTCTTATCTTCACTTTCCTTCCTGGTGTCAAAGAAAGTGGGAAGGACATAAAAATATCAAAGTTAACAACAACAAATTAATGCCTGCTAAGTTTTTTGGTGGAAAAACTTTGACTTATCGAAATACAGCAGAACCCTGAATTCCCAAATTTTCATGCAGATGTTAAAGCCTGAGAGGTTTTGAGAGGTTTTTGAGAGGTTTGTTCTCTGCACTGCCAGCCCAAGGACAGAGCTCTGCTGCAAGGGACGCTGTCCCAGGGCTTGGCACCTGCAGCAGGTGGCACTGCCAGGAGTGTTTGCACAGAGCCAAACAGCTGGGATCCAGATCCCTGTGCCATCCCTGTGCCAGCCCTGCTGTGGTCTGGCATGGGAAATCAGGAATGGGCATGGATAGCGGAGTGTTGTGCCAGAATTTGATAGAGAAACATCTCCTGCTCATCCCCTTGCACAACCAGGTCATGCCAAGGGAATTTCAGGTGGGATATTAGGAAAAATTCCCACTGAAAAAGGGGTTGAGCACTGGCACGGGGCAGTGTGGAGCCACCATCCCTGGGAGTGGTCAGAAAACAGGTAAAGGTGGCACTGCCCACCACGGCTCGGTGGGCACAGGGCATTCAGTCAAAGACTGGAGGTCTTTCCCAGCCTTCAGGATTCTGTGGTTCCTGAGAGAGAGGACAGGGATGCTCCTGGTTCCTGCTCCTCTCTCTGGTCACTGAGCATGGCCCAGCCACCCTCCAGCTCTGCAGGTCATGGCCAGGCCTGGCCAAACCCTGCTCAGGGACTGGCACTGTGCTGAGCTGCTCCTCCTTAGCACCCAAAAAATCACCTGGTGGCCTTTCCCTGGCCTGGGAAAGCCAAAGCCAGCTGCTCTGAGTGCTTTTCCTCCATCCCAAAAACTCCTGGGAATGAATGATGCCTGCAAGAAGATTCAGCAGAGCTCTGGCTCAGGAGCCAGTGATGGTGATGAGCCTTTTGCAAGGACAAGTGACAGCCGAGCTGTGATGGATGGCTCGGGGCAGCTCTGTGCTGGGGAGGGAGTGTGTGTGTCCCTGTGTCCCCGGGGGTCTGGCAGCCCTCCCCTCTGTCACAGCAGGCTGTCCTGGCGTGCTGAAATGAGTTTGGAGACTGCCCAAGGCACGCTCCACCTATCGACAGGGACACGAGGGGTGGATGTGAAATCCCACCCCGGGGGCAGAATTGCATCCCTGCTCTTGTACAATGGGTAATTAACCAGAGGAGCTCGTTCCTGTGCTTTGTTAATTGAGGCAAAGCACTCTGCTGAGCTCCAAATAATGATCAGGCAGAAGTGGGGAACGGAAAGTTCCCCAGAGCAGGAACATTTGGAGCTGCTTGGAGTGAAACAGCCCAGCTCTCTCCAGAAAATAGCAGCTGTGACATATCCTTGCCCCAGGTGACACAGCACAGGTGGGTTCCCAGTCACAGGGACCAGCACCTGAACCTCCTGCATCACAGGAGGGCAGGGAGAGATGGCATTTTGGGACGCAATTCCCAGAGCAGCTGTGGCTGCCCCTGGATCCCTGGCAGTGCCCAAGGCCAGCTTGGACAGGGCTTGGAGCAGCCTGGGACAGAGGAAAATGTCCCTGCCATGGCAGGGGTGGCATTGGATGGCCTTTAAGGTCCCTTCCAGCCCAAAGCATTCCATGGCTCTGTGAGTGTGACTCTCCAGATGTCAGGACTGTGCAGGAGAAGCAGAGAATGCTCTAGGCAGAGGATGTGCACACAGAGCTAGACCAGTGTGCAGGAGAAATGTGTCCATCCCACTAAAGCCAGGCTCAGCAAGGCAGGACCCACACTGAGCTCGGCAGGCGCTCTGGGAAAGCCTGAAAAATGAAAATATGCTGTGAGTGCCCCATCCCTGCATCACCCCATGGAGATGCCTCTGCTCCTCAAGGGATTCCACAGAATCAGAGGATCATTAAGGTTGGAAAAGAACTCTAGGATCGAGCCCCATGAACTGCCATGTCCCCATGTCCCCAACACAGACACTTCAGCTGAGGCCAGTGAACCCCCAGTGATGTGTCACAAAGAGAGACACACATGGGGGGTGCCTTAACTGGGAGCTGCCACCCATCCTCAACAGCAAAATACTTAGGGAGTGGGAAAAACCCCTCAGTCCCCATCTGCAAGGAACAGTTGAGAACTGCTGTTATCTCATTTCTCCCACAAATTCTAATGCTGTGAAACTGCTCAGCTGAGCACAGTTCACCCCTCTGGTTCAGACCAGAAGGGATGTAAGGCAAGTAAATGGATTTCAGGCAGCCCCTGTGGCTTCTGCAGCAAAGTACCTACATTTTTAGGATTGCAGGTACAGGTGTGAGGCTGTACAAGGAACAGGAAGAATGAGTGTGGTAGGTATTCGTTCTTTTTAAAATTCCCATTCCATGTCTGCCAGAGCTCCAGGAGCGTTTGGACACCACTCTCAGGGATGCACAGAGTGGGATTGTTGGGGTGCCTGTGCAGGGCTGGGGGCTGGACTGGATGATCCTTGAGGGTCCTTCCAGCTCAGGATATTCCCTGATTTTATGATTCTACCATTCTGAGACTTGAACAATCACACAAATCCTCGGTGAAAATGTCCCTGTGGGCTGTGTGTCTGTGCACAATCCCTGGCAGCTCCTTTACCCTCAGCAAGCAGCTGTGATTGGTGCCTCAGCATCTCCTCTGCCCCACTTGGCAGGCTCCTGGTGAGTTCCTTGCTTTCCTTTTTAAAATCCTCCCTCACGTTTCCAAGTGAAATCTCTCTGAAGGAAACAATTGAGAATCGAGGCTGCGGTGCCAGAAATCACAGAGCCCTTGGAGCTGATGCACAGGCAAGGAATGAGTGTCCTCTCTCCAGCCCTGCTTCTTGGGCATCACCTCCTGGAGGGGACCCAAAGTCCTCGTCACACGAGGCCAGAGGCAGAGAGCGAGGCCAAGGCTGTTCCAAACATCAGCAGGGTCAGAGCAGGGCTGAGAGGAGCTGGCAGAGCAGGGATCCAGCACAGCAGCTCCAGAAGCTCATCAGCTTGAGAGAAGGAAGCCAGCAGGAAACACAGGGGAAAGGCCAAAAAATACAACTGTTCTGACTGGGAGGAAACTGCTTGGAAAGGAGAAATCCAGGTCTGGAGAAACGTGCCCAGAGGCCTCCATGACTCTGGAGCTGCAGGAAGCACTGCCTTGGCCAAGCCCTCTATCCCTGGAGGGCCAAACACTGATTGTTTGGCTCCTCTGTGGGCTCAGGGCTGGCTGGGAGCAGCTCGTGCTCCAGGCTGGGCTCTCTCCCTGCAGGGCAGCTCAGACCGGGGGGCTGGCAGTGCCAATGCCCTGAGATCCCACTGCTGGTGTATCAGCATGTCCTGGGTCACAGCCACGGCCTGGGCGACAGCTGTGGGGACAGGAAAGGGACAAAGACCCAGGACAAGAGCACATCCTTGTGCACTGCTGCTCCCCAGGCTGCTCTGGGCTCTGCAGAGAGCTCCAGCCCTGGGGTAGTGCTGGTTCCACCAACATTCCTGCTCTGCACAGGCGGTGCTGGAAGCCAGAGCTGGCACCGAGTGGGTGCATGACCTCTGGGTGCTGGTGGTGACACTTCACAGAGACCAGGCTGCAAAACCTGACCTGGAAAACACAGGGAGCAGCTCCTGGGGTGTCCGAGACCCAAAGGGAAGACCTTGAGGGAAGGGAAGAGGGAATAGGGAAGAGGGAAGAGGGAAGAGGAAAGAAGAGAAGAGAAGAGAAGAGAAGAGAAGAGAGAAAAGAGAGAAGAGAGAAGAGAGAAGAGAGAAGAGAGAAGAGAGAAGAGAGAAGAGAGAAGAGAGAAGAGAGAAGAGAGAAGAGAGAAGAGAGAAGAGAGAAGAGAGAAGAGAGAAGAGAGAAGAGAGAAGAGAGAATTTCACTTGGAATCATCATCTAATACAAGGTCAATGTTTGTGGACCTAACAAGCTTATTAAACACCCTGCAATCCATCAGGCAGGAGAGAAACAGGACCCAGAGTGGGTGGAACTGGGAACGGGACCAAGATGGAGCAGGCACAAGGCACACCTTTATATGGAGAGAGGAACTTCATGACTTTAGCTAAAACAATTATGGACCTAGAATTTTGGAAAACTGCTTTGATTTAAGCTCAGACATTGCCCAGGGACCAGAAAGGACCTCGGGCGAGAAGTTCAGCAATGATTCCCCAGATCTTCATTGTGACCTCAGCATGGAGGAGGAGAGCACACCCAGGGCACTACCTGTGGGTCCTGTGGACACAAATGTGCAGGTGGTTTGTTTTTCCAGCCATGCTGAGACTCTGGATCGCCAGAAAAATTCATGTCACTTACCTGGGACACACTGAGCCACTCATGATTTGGGAACCACTTTGGCTGTGTGAGAGAGGGAGGGAGGGAGGCAGCAGAGGCCACCAAACCCAGCATCAGCAGAGCNGGCTGGCAGTGCCAATGCCCTGAGATCCCACTGCTGGTGTATCAGCATGTCCTGGGTCACAGCCACGGCCTGGGCGACAGCTGTGGGGACAGGAAAGGGACAAAGACCCAGGACAAGAGCACATCCTTGTGCACTGCTGCTCCCCAGGCTGCTCTGGGCTCTGCAGAGAGCTCCAGCCCTGGGGTAGTGCTGGTTCCACCAACATTCCTGCTCTGCACAGGCAGTGCTGGAAGCCAGAGCTGGCACCGAGTGGGTGCATGACCTCTGGGTGCTGGTGGTGACACTTCACAGAGACCAGGCTGCAAAACCTGACCTGGAAAACACAGGGAGCAGCTCCTGGGGTGTCCGAGACCCAAAGGGAAGACCTTNGTGCAGGTGGTTTGTTTTTCCAGCCATGCTGAGACTCTGGATCGCCAGAAAAATTCATGTCACTTACCTGGGACACACTGAGCCACTCATGATTTGGGAACCACTTTGGCTGTGTGAGAGAGGGAGGGAGGGAGGCAGCAGAGGCCACCAAACCCAGCATCAGCAGAGCCTGCAGAGCCCCAGCTCCTGCCCAGCCTCCCCTGCCCCTTTTCTGAGCTGGCAGCTTCAGGAGCTCATGCCCAACACCCCCTGGAAGCATTTCCCTGTGTGTGGGGACAGCACAGTCTCGTTTCCCAGCACAGCAGCCAGGTCCCTGTTGACAACAGGCACGTGTCGGGGTGGTGGCTCCCAGCCCTGCTGCTCTCCTCGCTACAGGAACTCTTGCCTGTCTCTTCTGGTGCCAAGACTCTTCAGCCCATGGGCTGCTCTCAGCCCTCTCAGTGCTGGTCCATCAATCAGGGAGCTTCGAGGCAGGAAGAGATTAAATCATGACCCTTCCCCAAGCCCCCTGCTGCTGGCAGGGCTGGGAGCAGGGGCAGGACACAGCTGGCCAAGGTCTGGGACCACCAGGAGTGTGGGACCTTGGGCAAATTCTCTGTGTGTCCTGCTCCTCTGTCTGTGGAAAGGTGCAGGGATTTCCTGTCACTGGATTTCAGCAGTGACTGCCTGGGTGGGGGAGTCAAATCTGGAGGCTTTAGATCCAAACTTCTTCTCCAAGATCTTATGGAGAGCCTCCACGTTTCCCAAAGCACTGTCCATGAACAAGGAGCTCCACAGCCCCTCAGGTTCTTCCTCCTCCTCTGCAAGGCATGGAACAGAAATGACTTTGTTTTCTCACCACATTTAAGCCTCATTCCCCCTCAGTTTCCTGCTTGTTCAGACTGTTCCCTCTTTATCTCCCCAGACAATCTCCATTGCCTTTGTTTGGCTTCCAGAAAACCCCTGCTCTAACCAGGCAGGAGGAAAAGAAAATTCAGCGGCTTTCTCTGACAAAGGAGGAGTTTGGAGGAGGCAAAGCCCAGGGCAAGGCAGCTCTGCTGTGTTTGCTCACACCTCGAGCCACAGGAGTGGGAAGTGCTCAAACCCTCCCGTGCTGCATCCAGATTGTTCTGTGGGGTGGGAGGGGGGAATCAGACCCAGGAGAGTCTGCCCTGGCCATGTGTAGAAGCAATGGAAACTTATGGGGTTTCTAGAAGAATAATTTCTTTGTTGGTTCTTCTGAGGGGCTCTGAGCAACCCCCAAAGACACTCCCAGGTCACTCCAGGAGTTCCCATCCTCACCAGCCCCCTTGGGGTGGAAATCCAGGAGAGCCTGGGATCCCTCCTGGCTGCTGGCACCTCGTTTATTGGGGTGATTCATTCCCAGAGCTGTTTGGCCATTTCACCCTGGGGTGGGGAGGGCTCTCCCAGGCTGTGCCTGGCCACGGCTGGGGTAGCCCAGAGCAGGTCCCACCCCCAGAGTTGTGCCCTGGCTCACCTGGGCTGAGCACAGGTACCTGTGTGTGTGCTGGTGGTGACACCTCCCAGTGACCTGTCTGCAAAACCTGGCCTGGGAAACACAGGNGGAAGGGAAGGGAAGGGAAGGGAAGGGAAGGGAAGGGAAGGGAAGGGAAGGGAAGGGAAGGGGAAGGGCATATCCTTCCCTGTTGCTCCACGGTCTCACTGTCAATGTTTGTCCCTCACCTTCATCTTGTTTCCCCTTGTCCCTGCCTCCCAGTGCTCTCCTCTTGTCCAGCCCCTCCAGGACAGCCCATCCTCCCACCCCTCAGCCCTCCTGGCTGGCCCATCTGGTCCCCCACCAGCCCTTCATCAATGGAAAGGGCTGAGCCAGGGTGGGGAGGGATCTGCAGGACTGGGATGAGCAGCAGGCAGGATCTCCAGGATTGCCTCGCTGGAGGGCTGGCAGGAGCCTGGTGGGCAGGGAGAGGTGCGAGGGTGTTTTGATATTGTAATTATTTTTCTATTTTCCTCCTAATTACCGCCACGTGCCCGGTGCTTTCGTGAGAGATTCATTAACTCTGTGCTTTAATCCAAATAAACCATCACCTCCTTCTGCTCCTCCCTGGACCCTGACACCTTTTTATCCTTGAAAATTCCTCAGGCAGGAGCAGCAGAAGCCCCTCAGCCCTTGGGGGAGGCTGCCCTGGCTTTGGCTCCCCTCTTAGCCCAAAGGGAAGAAATAATGATGGAATTTAACAGAGTCAAATGTGCTGAGGGATGTGAAGGGAGATACTTTGTAACATGGAAGCAAAACAGGGCAAAATTACCATCTTAATTGTATTAATGCTGCCAATTATAGGCAGACCCCGTGTCGCTCAGCAGGAGCGTTCTGGGAGAGAAGGAAAGACAAATTATCTGCAAACTCCTTATTTTGTCTTTGTGAATTACCACCCCAAGGTACGTAATTGAATCTCTAGTCCTGATCAGTGAACATTGTTCAGGGAGTGAATTAAGGGAAGGCCCTAAAGGCCTGCTCTGTTTTGTCCCAATTAACACAACCACCAGATTTCTTCTCTTTTTTTTTTTTAGGTTTTTTAAATTTTTTTTAAATGACTACACAGTGAAGAGTTAAATTTGAGAAGAGAACCTGGGTTTAAATAATTTAATTTCTGCCTGGAGCAGAGCTGGATGAGCATGTTGGGTGTGTGGGTGTCACTGTGCAGGCTGTGCCACCCCTTTGAGCACCACCAAAATGGGGCAGAGCAGCTGAGAGCCCTGTTGGGAGCGTGGAGCCCCCTGATATCTCCCATGGTGGGGTCCTGCTGTGTCCTGGGGTCCTGCCCCTCCCCACGTGGAGGGGAAGCCACAGGGACAAAGCCTCGTCCCTGCTATAGGATGGGACACCCACACCAGGGCACTGCTGTCCCCAAAATCACCTTGAGAGTGGAAGAGCTGCCCTTGGCTGAGCTCTGTGGAGTTGGGTGCTGCTGGTATTGAGAGCTTTGTGCAATAAAATCACAGAGGGGACAGAGCTGTCCCTCCCTCTGAGCCAGTGTCAGGGATAGACACCAGCCTTGAGCGTGGGGGTGTGCCCTGTCCACTTCTGGCTCTCCTCACATGCGATAAATTTAGGCAGTGCTTAGTTCAGAGTGACCAATTTGGAGAAATTCCCAAAAGGACAGTCCAGCTTGATCAGTCCTTTAAATTTTACTGCATAAATTTGTGTGTTCCAGGAATATTTCCAAGACTTTGAGTCTGTTTGTTCTCTTATTTACTAAAGAAAGGAAGCAGCCACAGGTGAGTTTTGCTGCATGCTACTGGATTGGACCTTCAGCCTCTGGGACGCTTTAAGTTTATTGAGGTTTTGAAATGCAAGGTTTCAACTGGAAGAGGGGAAATTTGGGCTAGGAATAGGGGAGAAATCCTCCCCTGGGAGGGTGGGGAGGGGCTGGGATGGAATTCCCAGAGCAGCTGTGGCTGCCCCTGGATCCCTGGCAGTGCCCAAGGCCAGGCTGGACATTGGGGCTTGGAGCAGCCTGGGACAGTGGCAGGTGTCCCTGCCATGGCAGAGGGTGGGATGGGATGGGATTTAAGATCTCTTCCAACCCAAACCATTTCATGATCTGTGCCTAATCCAAATCACGTAATTCAGGCTTAGCCCAGTCTTGTATCGCTTTAAAATTAGTGTTAGAAGTGGAAAATAAAATAAATAAATCCCAGATATAATAGGTTACATTGAGCGTGATTCCCTGTGTTTTACTTTGAAAAAATGAGTTGGTTTTGCCCTGGTTCCTCACTCCTGGACAGTGAGGAGCAGGGATTTGGGATTACAAGGAATCAGCTGTTCTGATCAGGGCTGGGTTTTATTCTGGGAATTTCCTCCTTTCCCCCACAGTGCCTCGAGCCCGTCTAGGAAGGGGCTGCACATCTGCCAGGGCTGTGCTCAGGAGAGAGCCTGGCTTGGCTGGGGGGCTGTTCCTCTGGAGAGAGCTCTCCAAGAGCATTCCCACCCCTCCTTCACATTCCCTCTGTGTCCTCGTGTGCCTTCTGCGCCGTCAGTGTCATCTTCAGGTGCAAGGATCATTCAGGAGTGCAGGATCCAGCACGTTCTGGCCTTGGCCAGAGCCTGACAGTTCATTTATAACAATCCCAGCAAAGTGCTCAGCACTTCTCATGGAATGCCAAGGCAGAGGTGACCTGCAGGAGAGCCCTGGATGGGATTCCTGGAAAGGAAGGGGATGATCCTCTGGAGCTGAGCTCCTTCAGCCCAGCCACAGGCACATGTGGGAGCCCTGCTGAGGGTGTGCAAACAGGCACGAGGGGCAGTCAAAATAAATCCCGTGGAATTCTTTCCATTGTGTCCCACTGAATGCAGAAGCTTGGATGATGAAGCCACGAATTCCAGAGCTGGGGCACCTGGAATGGCGCCTGCGAGGAAGGGGAAAAAATATTGTAAAACATAATGATCAAACAGTGGGGGAGAGAGAGGAGCGTGAAAACATCAAAAGTCGTGGCAATTGTTTTGGATGAGAATGTTTTTAAGAGCCCCTGTTTGTGTTGGACAGGAGAGTTTGCTTTGAACAATGGGTGAACTTTGCAAGGCAGGCAAAATCCACTCTCCTCACCAAGAGGAGCTGCTTTTCTTGTAAAAAATATATACAGATATTTATAAAAACAGGGGGAAATGGGAAAACGAGTGTCTTATTGTTTTGCTGTCTTCCCCAGGTCTTTCTCTCCCACCTTTGGGGATAGGGCTGAATGAGATTTGCCCTTTGCTGGCTGTGTGGACGAATTCCCTGGGCTCCCAACTCTCCAGGTTCAGGCACAACACACACATGGCACCAGGGTCCAGACCTTTCTCCCTGTGCCACACTTGGCACACTTGGGTAACTCCACCCACTGATCTTACACTGTTTCTGGCTTTCTGGGTTTATGTTTATTTTTAATATTATGAAGGCACCCAGGAGACTTGAGATTTGCATTTTTGTCTTACCAAAACTTTGGCATGCAGGGGTTTGGCCCTGTGGGTCAGGAATGGAGACACTGCAGCCAAAACAGGCTGGAGAGCCACCACTGCCCCAAGGCTGGAGCTCCTGCTCTTGAAGGCATCTCCAGGGATCTGATGAAGGCATCTCCAGTTCTCATTTTGCTGCTGTGGGCTGGGGAATACTCTCACAACACTGTGCATTTCACCCCTCCCCATGAATTCATGTTGTAACCAGGGCTGGGGAGCCCTGGGGTCTGTCCTGGGTGCCCGTCCCACGCAGCCCCTGATGTGACACAGCAGGAGAGGAGATGTTCTCTCTCCCCCTTCACTCACAGCAGGTGCAGGATGAGCTGTGCCTGCTCTTGAGCTCGGTCTGGACGGTCAGGGTGGCACCTCTGTCATGGAATCATGGGATGGTTTGGGTTGGGACCTCAAAGCTCCACCCCATGTCACAGTTAGGGACACCTCCCCCTAGCCCAGGTTGCCCAGGGCCCAGCCAAACAGCCAGTCTCTGGTGACAGCAGTTGCCAGGCCAGGCCAGGCTCTGAGGACCTGGGACATTGATCTCAGCAGCAAAACCTCTGCCTCTCCAGTTTTAGTTTTGCTGGAGGTGTGCCTCAGGTGCCAGGGGCTGGAGGGTGACCAAAGACCTCAGGGCAAGAGAGAGCTGGCTGGTGATGTCACAAAAGGGCCACGGCTGGCCCAGCAGGAGGTTCCTGCAGACAGGGAAGGCTGGGATGGCTCTGGGAATGCAGAGCTGCCCCTGGTGCTTCCCTCCGCACTCACCTGAGCCGCTCCATCCCAAGCACACAGCACGACCACCCATGGCATCTTCTGCTTTTCCCTGGGGAAGAGACAACCTGGAGATGCTGCAGGAGCTAGAACTATTTCTCCAGGCGCTGATAACTGTGGGATGTTTGTGGTGGCAACCAGCAAAGGAGGCAATCTCCAGAACAGCCCAGGCAGAATTTTGTGCCTTTTTGTGCAGGTATCACAGAAAAGCAGCACCACCCTGGGCTGCAGCCCCTGAACTGCTCCTGCTTGTGATTCCCTTCATGGAAAACACCCTCACCTTCACCCCTGCAAGGACCTGCTGACCTCCCACCAACACTGGGGCAGCCTGGTGGCCCTGCAGGACAAGGGCTGTCAAGAGGACTTTCCCCCGTGGCCCCCGGACAATGGCGAGCTGTTCCTGGAGTGCCCCATACATTCCAGGATGCATTGGCCTCACAAGTTAAATATTTAGTCTTTCCTGAATCCAAATACTTCCCCAGCTCCTGATTTTGTTGTTTTCACCCACTGGGCTTTGTTTCTCTGGACTGGAGCAGAGGGGTTTGGAGATAGGGACTCTACTCTTGGCAGAAAGGGGAGGATTATGAACATTCCTTATCTCGGGAGTGGATTTGATTGTGTCCCACTGCTCAGGGTAACCTTAAAATAAAAGCCCTGCTCTGCCAGCCTGGGCAGTGTTTTGGCTGCCAGCCACCTGCAGGGTGCTGGGAGCAGAGATACAACCCTGGGGTTATCAGGGCCACTTCCACTCCTCCCCCACATCTCTGCCATTCACTCTCCAAGGGACTCACAAAAGGATGGAGCCTCCAGCACATCCCTGGTGTGATTTGGAGCTTGGTTTCCAGCAAACCAGGGGTTAAACCCCTTTTGGCTGCTCCTCCAGCTGCAGGGAAAGGGGAATAAATTCAGGGGTTTCAGAGGGAAAAGCAGTTTGCATTCCATGCAGAGAGTGTTCCCCAATCCCTGTGTCCCCAGAGTTCCCAATCCCTGTGTCCCAGAGTTCCCAATCCCTGTGTCCCAGAGTTCCCAATCCCTGTGTCCCAGAGTTCCCAATCCCTGTGTCCCAGAGTTCCCAATCCCTGTGTCCCAGAGTTCCCAATCCCTGTGTCCCAGAGTTCCCAATCCCTGTGTCCCAGAGTTCCCAATCCCTGTGTCCCAGAGTTCCCAATCCCTGTGTCCCAGAGTTCCCAATCCCTGTGTCCCAGAGTTCCCAATCCCTGTGTCCCAGAGTTCCCAATCCCTGTGTCCCAGAGTTCCCAATCCCTGTGTCCCAGAGTTCCCAATCCCTGTGTCCCAGAGTTCCCAATCCCTGTGTCCCAGAGTTCCCAATCCCTGTGTCCCAGAGTTCCCAATCCCTGTGTCCCAGAGTTCCCAATCCCTGTGTCCCAGAGTTCCCAATCCCTGTGTCCCAGAGTTCCCAATCCCTGTGTCCCAGAGTTCCCAATCCCTGTGTCCCAGAGTTCCCAATCCCTGTGTCCCAGAGTTCCCAATCCCTGTGTCCCAGAGTTCCCAATCCCTGTGTCCCAGAGTTCCCAATCCCTGTGTCCCCAGAGTTCCCAATCCCTGTGTTCCCAGATTTCCCCAATCCCTGTGTCCCCAGATTTCCCCACTCCCTGTGTCACCTTTCTGTCACTTGTCACACTGTCCCTCTCCAGGGCTTTGGTGCAGACAGGGTTTGAGGCTTCCAGGGCTCTCCCTGCCCTGCTGCCCCCACTGGGGGATCAGCCCAAGGCCAGGGGGGCTTCCAGGCTCCCTGTGCCTGTGGCCAGCTCACTCCCAGCCCTTCATTCCCTGTCGAGTTTGATCTTTTTTTTTTTTTCACTAGGATTAGGGCTGGGATTAAATGTGCGAGATGGTATTTTTTGTTCAGATTTAGATGTTTATTATCTTTTATCTATATTACAGTCTCACAAGTCGTGAGTCCCACAGTACTTCACACTAACAAACCAAAAATGGAGTCGTATTTCTCTTTTTACAAAGTTTTTAAAGGATAAAC
The DNA here is from genome assembly GCA_013399835.1 of Leptocoma aspasia. Lineage (NCBI taxonomy): Eukaryota > Metazoa > Chordata > Aves > Passeriformes > Nectariniidae > Leptocoma > Leptocoma aspasia. The sequence continues at coordinate 216,538 of VXAX01005188.1, read as the reverse complement.
GGTCTAATTAAGAAATGACAAATTATTTTTACCTTTAACCTAATAACTAACTACCTGTGGCCCGCAATGCAGACTTTTATATCTAATTACACAATACCACCCAAACTCATGAAGAAGAAGGTGAAGAAGGACCAGCCTCTGCCCTAAAACCTCCATCTTGCTTTATAGATATCACTATATTCTAAAACCTTTAACTCTAAGTTTTGCACCCTGTGATATCACACACTTTTAATCAAACTCCACACCCACAATCCCAGTGCTATCATTCCATTTTGGAAGCCTTCTCCATGGCCTCAGGTCAAATGCAGAGTTCTCTTGGGGGTCAGTGCCTGTCAGCATAGAAAGTCTAAAATTCTCAGGGTTCCAACAATTCCCCAGCACTCTCAGGCCCTTCTCAGCAGGGTTGCTCTCAATCCCTTCATCTCCCAGCCCCTCTCATTCCAGGGCTTGCCCTGACCCCGGTGCTGATCTTCACTAGTGAGGGGTAAAATGCTCTGTGCTGCAGGTGGATTTGATAGGAGCAAAAAGCTCCTCCAGATCTCAAAGCCAGCCCAAAGGAAGACTCATTTATTTTCAGAAAATCTGGTCAGGATAAACAATAACTGTCAGGATGTTTTCTTGCAGCACTTCTCACTGGACAAGTTATGGTCTAAGAGTTGAAGTGTTTGAGATTTTCACAGATTTTAATTGGCTGATCTATGTACACAGGGTTTTTTTCCTCTGAATAGGCTGAGTGGAGCAATAGGTCACCCATCCTTCCCTAGATCACCATGAATTGAGTGCTGTAAAACTGTTGCATAAACATATTATAAGTTTCTTTGTATATAAGTTTGCAGAAAATTCTTCCCATGGGAAAGCATCTTTTTACTGTCTTTTTACTGGGTACAAGTTTCTATAAACAAATCTCTGAGCTGTGTTCAAGGACACAGATGAGTTTCTCTGCCTGTCTCCTGATATAGGAGATGGAGGTTTTCTTCCTTTCAGCCTATGAGGTGAAAAGTTGTTATCTCTGATTGTGTAAGCTGTTCTGGCATTCCTTGGACGGAGCTTGAGGCAAGAGCTTCAGATGCTCCTTGCTGGGCAGATAATAGCCCAAATCTTTTGAATTATAGAGTCATGTTAATAAATCATATTTAGCCTTCTGATATTATTGTCAAGAGTCCTTTGTCACTGCACAGACCACAGCAATATAAAACAACCAGGGAGCAGAGAATTTGCACTCCAGGCACAAAGCACCCATGGCAGGGAGGGAAAGGAGCAGTCTGTGTGCTCTGAGTGGGGCTGAAGTGGCCTCGAAAGAGTGAGGATTGTTTTGTACCAGCCTAAATGCCCCTTCCCTGAGCTCCTTCAAACTGATCCAACCTCTGGAGAAGCAGCAAAAGTCTTCAAGGTGTGGTAAATGAGTATTGAATAGTTGACTCTCACAATTAGAGGGTAAATATTATGTAAGAAAAGTTTTATAGATATGTTTCTTTTTCCTTTCCTTTTGTTCCTGAGGGATGGCCGGGAAGCTGGGGCGTTAGAGAGCGTGGACTTGTTACTGTGGCAACACCTGAGCTCCAATCCAGATGTCAGGAGTGATCTCCACCACTGGACAGCAAAGAAGGAGTTGATGGACAGAACTTGGGGAGGGGCAAAAGGGTTAAAAGGGCAGAACATGCATTTTGAGGTCGAGCACATGGTGGGGAGTGCCTTGCTCCCAGTACCGTGTTTCATTGTCTTTATTCGGTCTTCTGCTGTAATTTTTGATAAGGTTTTTAATAAACCTTTTTAAAATTTAAAAAGTGAGGTTCCTTTCTCACAAAGCACACTCTCAGGAGCCTCTGTGATGGGCAGGTGACTCGCCAAGAGCCTGTGCAAGCCCCAGGGCAGCCCAGCTCCTGATGGACCACCTCAAGAGCAGGGACTGGAGCCTGGAAACAGGGGCCCCTGCCTGGCCCCTGATCCCCAGCTCAGAGCAGGTCCAGGCTGAACGCCAGGTAGACAACGACACCTGAAGGCAGCAGGCTGGGAGCTGGCAGCGCTGCCCTGAGTCACCCCCGGCTGTTTACAAGGCTCTCCCACTCCTCTGCTCCTGCCAGCAGCTGACAGGCACGTCTGGTTAAACTTCACAGGAGTGTGGTTAATAATTAGCAGGGCTCAGGAAGACCTTGCTCGCAGCTCTGTTGCGTGAGGAGGTGTTAACAGGAGCACACGAGCAAGGAGAAACGTTTGGCACCGGCAGCAGCTGGAGGACGCTTCCCCCCTCACTGCCAGCAGCATCTCCAGGGCTCCAGGCTGATGTCACCAGTGCCTGGAGGCTCCTCTTGCTCTCTGCTTTGCCATCTGCCTTCTGTTCCTGGGACTGAGGAGCCCTGAGGACAGCAGAACAGGCTCCAGTGTGGAGGGGACAGTCCCCCTCAGGCAGGGAGCCTCGCTGGTGCTGGCTCAGCCTCCCCTGCTGGTGCAGGCAGCCCAAGCACAGCCTGGTGTGGATTTCCCACTGCCCTGCTCTGGGGGCAGCTTCCCCAGCAGGGACATCTCCTCCTTTGTGTGTGACATTGGCCAGAGCTTTCTAAGCCTGTCCTTCCCACCTTGGCCTTGCTCCCCATCTTGTCACTGGGGAGCATTGCCACCCACAGCCCAGGGGAGCTTCCCTGTCCCCATGCTGTCCCCCAGCCCAGTCCCCTCACTCATCTTTCTGGCAGTGTCCAGGGATGGACACCAGGGTGTCCCCAGGAGCTCTGGGTTGCAGCTCTCTGCTGTTATCTACTCCATCAATCCATTTACTTGCTTGTTTTCATCTCAACTTCCTCTTTCTCCATTCCATCCATAACCTTCCTCATTTCCAGCCTGTTCCAGCCCAGCTCCTTGTGTTTATGTACATTTGCTGCCAACCTTCAGCCTCCTTCACACTTCCCTTTGCTTTCCCTTTATGGCCTTTTATGATGTTTGTGTTACACCAAGGCTCTTTCCCTTTTTATCCCCTTCCCACCCCTGGATAATTATTCCTTCATCCATGGCTTTTATTGCCTGTCTTTATCACGAGTGTTTCTGAGGGTGACAGGAGTGTCTGGAGCCACAGGCTCTGTCTGGCAGCTCAGGCACAGGGCAGGACTGGATGTGCTCTGCTGGTGGATTCTGCCCATTTCCTGATGGACTTTTCCCAGGCAGCCCCTGAACCCCTCAGCTGAGCACCTTCCATGTCCTCCCTGCCTTGGCCTCCTCAGGAAGCCAGTGGCACCTTCAGGTGCATTTTTGTCTGCCACATCATGGACTGGGATAGGTGACAACGTGCCCTGAATCACAGAATTCCTGAGGATCATCAATTCAAGCCATGCCTGTGGTTCCTGCAGCCACAGTTTTGGGGGAAAGGAAGGAGCCAGACCTTGGCATCAGCAGAGGAACGAGGTCATCTCTGCTCCCTGTGTGGGATGGGAGGGGATGGCAGCCCCTTTGGGAATGCTGGTTTCTCCTGGGAGACAGCCTGTGGAGCTCAGGGAGCTCCTGTCACACCTAGAGGGATCTGAGCCAGCCCATGGGTGATTTAAATGTCAACCCACGCTGACAACAGGCAAGTGGCTGCAGAAATGGGAGCAGAGGGGATGGATGCTCTCCTTTGCACCCCCAGAGCCCCTCTCCCACATCAGGGATGAGGAGATACCATCACCACCCTCCACTGATGGATTCTCCTCACCTCAGGCTTGTTGCTACCCAGAAGAATCCAGCCCCAGGACTGTGTTCAGCTGGCTCAGGTTCTGGGTTTGTCCCTGCCCAAGCATGGGCTTGTCCACGTGAGGATGAGCTGGAAAAGGCCCAGGACAGGGTTCTGTGCCCAGGGAGGGTCCAGGTGGTCAGGGCAGAGTCAGGCCACTCCACAGCCACGGCAGCCCAGGAGATGGAAGAGGGAAATGGCTTTGGCAGGACAAGGAGCCCTGATAATATTATTATATTAATAATAATTAATATAATAATATGATAAGCTGTGAGGGGAAGTCCAGGCATGCCACCATGGAAAGTCCTCAGCACAAAGATGAAGCAGCCCCTGAGGCAGGAGGTGTTGGGAAAGGAGCCCTGCACAGGCAGGGAACAGAAACTGCCAGGGCAGCGCTGCAGGGTCCCAGGGCTGAGCAGGGCAGGGGCACAGAGAGGCTGCAGGAGCCACACCTTGGTCCCTCCTGCACAGAAAGCCACCCACCACCTCCTCAGCAGGAAAACCAGAGTCACACCACTGGAATCTCCTGAGCTGGAAGGGACCCCAGGGATCATCCAGTGCAGCCCCTGGCCCTGCCCAGACCTCCCACCAACCCCACCCTGTCCATCCCTGGAGCTCTGGCCAAAGGCTCCTGGAGCTCTGGCAGCCTCGGGGCCGTGCCCATTCCCTGGGGAGCCTGGGCAGTGCCAGCACCCTCTGGGGGAAGAACCTTCCCCTGAGCTCCAGCCTGAGCCTGCCCTGATGGGGACTGTGTGTTTCAGCACTTTCAGGACTTCCAACAAAAGCCTGACCACCACCCTCCAGCTCCCAGGCTCTTTCAGATGTCCACCAGCTCTGCTTCCCAGGCTCTCTGCCTTTTTCCCTTTTCTATGTTGGAGTGATGAAATCCCACCTCAGTGCATCTAAAGCAGCTTTATTCCCACACCAGCCTCACTGTCCATATTTATTTTCACTTCTTATCAAGAAAATCCCATTTTTCCTGGTGTTGCTGAAGCCTTTGTGATGATTTCAGCTCAGGACTGAGCTCTGGTGTCCCACCAGGCTGGCGTGGAGGTGCTGCAGCTGATAAAGGGATAAAGGACCTTCCAGGTGTCTTCTCCTGGTTTCCTGAGCTGTAACCTTCCCTTTCTCCCGGGATGTTTCAGTGACCACATTCCCTTGTGGTCAGGAGCAAAAATCTCCAAGCAGGGGCTGGTAACACTGTCCCATAAATCCACAATTCTCGGGGAACTCAGGGAAAACACAGAGGGATTTAGAGAGGGATGGGATTGGGGGGTGAGGCACAGGGCAAAGGTTTGGTTTAATTGCTGGATCAGCTGATGAACACAGGGGTGGGATCTGAATAAAGGGAGGAGGAGGCCTTAGCAAATCCTCTAGAGGGAAACAAGGAGAGGCTGGGTGTGAAAAACTCCGGTTTTCCCTTTTTCCTTGGCTCTGTGTGGCCACAGGGCAGCTCAGCCCCTTCACACAGACCAGGGGTCAGGCTGAGACACAGGACCTCGGGGTGGGCAGAGGGAAACTCCTGACAGCCTTGTCCTGGGCTTGCCCAGGACTGTGAGAGTCCCACAGTGCTGCCCAAGACTTCAAAAGACGTTACCCCTCATTTTACCCCGATGGGGGACCCCGAGTGCAGCCAGGAGAACCTCACAGCTCCCCCCACACTCCCCCTTCCAGAGCGTAACAGCCAAACCCTTGTTTTTCTTTCTGCCTCTTGTTAGAGCTTTCCCTCGCAGCTGCTGGAGTAATTTAATTAAATTGTAATGCTCCGAGCTGGCTCCTCTCCAAGGGCAGGAGCCACAGCTTGTCACCTGGAGGGCACAGCTCCCGGGGAGCACAGCCCCAGGAACTCTCTGCTCCCGGCTCGGGAGGCTCCTGATGACAGGTTTAGGAACAGCCCCGCTGTGTGGGAGCTGCACAGCAGCCCAGGGGCAGCCCCTGCTCCTCGGCAGCTCCGGGGGGATGCTGAGCTCTCCCGAGATGGGCTGAGCTCCCTCCTGTGTCTGGCTCCAGCCAGGAAGCAGCAAAGCCCTGTCAGCTCCACGGGAGAGGAGCCAGGACGGCGCTGGGCAGCCTGGGGGACCCCAGCAGCATCTGCTGGTACAGGAGGGATGGGGGAAATGGGGGATTGATGGTCTCGGCAGGGCTGGATCACAGCCAGAACTCAGCAATAAATCCTGGAGCAAACCCTTCTTCCCCATCAGCTGCATGCTCTCTTGCCTTTGGACCTTTTCTTCTCCCTTCCTTCCTCTCAGCATCTCCAGCCTTCTCCAAAGACAGGGAGAAATCCCTGCTCGTGTCCTGTGTCCTGGCTGGGACAGTCCCCAGGCCCTGCCAGAGCACCCAGCACTGGCCAAAAGACCCTCTGGGCAGGCACCCCTCGGTCCCCCAGAGCCCAGGGCCTCCCCCAGTGCCTTTCATGGAATCAGAGCATCAATGACGTTGGAAAACACCTCCAGATCACCGAGCCCAGCCTTGGACCAAATACCCCCATGCCCAAGCCCTGTCATCAAGTGCCACATCTGCTTGATTTTTGATCACTCCCAGGGATGGGGGCTGCAACTGTGCCAGTGCTTCACATTACTTCAGTGAAGAGATTCCTAAAATCCACCCTGAGCCTGCCCTGGCCCAGCCTGAGGCCGTTCCCTCTCCTCCTGTCCCTGTTCCCTGGGAGCAGAGCCCGATCCCCCCGGCTGTCCCCTCCTGGCAGGGACTTGTGCAGAGCCACCAGGTCCCCCCTGAGCCTCCTTTTCTCCAGGCTGAGCCCCTTTCCAGCTCCCTCAGCCTCTCCTGGGGCTCCAGCCCCTTCCCAGCTCCATTCCCTGCCCTGGACACGCTCCAGCCCCTCCATGTCTGTGCTGTGGGGACGGGACTCCCTTCTCCCCACCCCCTGCATGGGCCTCTGCATGTCTGGAGCTCTCCATCACCCCTGCCCACACACCCCGGGGTGCAGCAGTCCCTCCTCTGCCACACAGGAGGTTCCCAGTGCCCTGTCCTGTCCCTGCCCTGTGCCCAGCATCCTCACAGGGAGGCCTGCAGTGAGCAGAGGACACATCCCTTTTCTATTCCCTCCTCTCTGCTGCTCCCACTCTTTCTGCCCCTGCCAGAGGCACCCTGTGAGCAAACACCAAGGAAAGTCTCAGATCCTTTGGAGTGGAAGAATTCTGCTCTGGAAGAGGCAGTGACACGGGGCACAGCTGCCAAGCAGCTGCCCCTCTGCAGCAGGAATAAAATAAACGCTGGCTTTGGCACCACTGGCTGCTCTGGGCACATCAGCAGCACCACAGGACAAGCAGGGGTGGCAGAACAGAGAAATGGAACAAAACCTCCCTCTGCTGTTCCCCTGTAAGAGTTAAACTCAGTGAGAGCTGTTTTCCACACATTTCTTGGAAAGCACAACCTTAGCCAAGCTTAGGAGAGTTGAGCTCCTGGAGAAGATCCCAGCCACCACCAGACAGAGACAAAGCCCAAGAGGGACAAAGTCCCATTAAAGCCTGGATGGGATTGCATCCTGGTGGCAGACAGAGTGCCACGGCCACCCTGGGAGGGCTGGGAGTGGGGACAGGGAGCTCACAGGGCACAGCTGCATGCCCCAGGCAGCCGAGCCCTGCCAGTCCCCAGGGCCCCTGTGCTCCAGGCAGAACACAGAAACCAGGAAAACCCTGTCTGCAGCACCAGCAACAGAGCCAGGGAGAAATGTCAGGATATTTCCACAACTCTGGGAACGATCAGGCTCATAAATCACAGCTTAGTAGTGCAGTCCCACAGCTGAGGGGCTCCTGCTGCCAGCCCCTCACAGGGGAGACCTCCCCAAGGAAAAGCAGAGCTCCCAGGTGAGCTTGGATAAAATCCTGGTGCCAGGAGTGAGCCAGGATGGCTGAAGGAGGGCTGGCCTCTGCTAAAGGAATGTCCACGAGCACAGCTGAGGGTGGGTGGGGGTACAAGGAGGGGTGGAGGAAGGAGTGAAGGTTTCTCTGGTGGGGAGGGCACTTTGGGGAGGTTGGTTCTTCCCCAGCTCTCCAAGAGCTCTTCCCAAAAAGCACCTTGCTGCCAAAGGACATCATTCCCAAGGGAGAATATTCCAGCAGCTTCTTTTGGACTGCTCCAAGGGAATGACTGGGAAAACCCCTCAGCACTTTGCTCCTGGAACTCTTTATTCCACGGCCCTTTTTATCTGCTGAGGAGGAGGAAGGGCAGAGGACACCTGTGCTGGGCTGGTCCCCTGCCCCAGGGAGGGATCCCTCCCACCCCTGTTCCCCCAGCCCTCCTGGGGACAGCCAGGACAGGGACACCCCGGAGGAAGTGCAGCAGAGGGTGTCCCTGGGGGTCTGTGTGGTCTGGGATGGACCAGCAGCACAGGTCATGGTGAGGTGAAGGAGTTCGGTGAGAGCCTGGTCCTAAGGAGCAGGATGGCTCTGGTGGCAGTGTTTGAAACAAAAAGGTTTAATAAGAAACAAAATAACAAAGCTCTTTACAGAGAAAAGCCGTGCCAGGTGCAAGAGGTCCCTGCCCTGCTAAGACACGCCACAAAAGCGATTAAATCTTTTGTTCTGACCTTTTTCTACCTGATCACCCAGGTGGGACCTCACGGCCCCGGCCCAATCAGACAGCCCCAAGTTTGAGATGAAGTTCAAAAGGTCCTATGAGGTGTCCCTGTACCAAATTCGGGGAGAATCTTCTAGAGCTTTTCCTTACTTGGCAGACAGAGGGTATTTGGAAATTCCCTTGTAATTTGGTCACCCCATCAGCAGGGGACACACTGCTACAGTGAGACTGGTTTTGCTGAGGACTGGAAAATCCTGGGGGGGGCTGAAAGGACCCACCAGAGCCCAACCCCATTCCAGGGCACAGAGACACCTCATTTTAACAAAAATCTCACCCTTTTGGATGTCATCCCAGAATTTCTGCCAGTTTCTGCACAGCTTTCCTGTATTCCTGCTGGTGGGCAGTGCCAAGGACATGGGTGAAGCCAATCACCAGAAGAAATCCTTGGGAAACCACATTCCATGTAAATAACTCAAGAAAAATTTCTGTCTTCTTCAAAATTCAATTCTTACAACACAGAACAGCAGAAAATCTGGCCTAGGGTGGATATCAGGGTCTGAGTGGATTTCCTTGCAGGGGATTGTGCTGACTGTCCTGGATAAGAGTCATTCTTAGTTTTACACCTATTCAAATATTGCCTGTGAGAACAAATCCATTCTAGAGAAAGGCTCGTGTTGAAAGATCTTGGGTTGAAATTCAGTGTCACCAGGGTGGGATCTTCTTCCCAACTCTGTGTGGTCTGAAAAGAAAGGCAAGGAGTAGAACATGGAGAAAATATCGCAGAAAGACTTGAGGTTTTATTCGATGGATGGGAAAGGATGGATGGATGGATGGATGGATGGATGGATGGATGGATGATGGATGGATGGATGATGGATGGATGGATGATGGATGGATGGATGGATGGATGGATGGATGGATGATGTATTCCTGCCTGTGTAGAGGGAGCTGAGTGGGGCCCTCTCATTGCCACATTCTTTCCCATTCCCATCCTCAGACTTCTCCCATCTCTAAAGAAACTGTTCGGGCTTATTTCTATTCCTGCCAAGATGTAAAAACAACAGCCTGCACAGTTATCTTCCCCTGTTATCTTTATTGTTTGCACAGTGCAGATTTCCCTCGATGCACAGAGCAGGGGTTTTGTTCTCCCTGGAAAACAGCCTGGACTTGGTGTAGGGAGCACACCAGGCCCTGGAATGCATTTCTGGAACCTCCAGCTCCACTGCTCTGCCCTGGTGACCTCCCTGTCATTGCTGGGGACCCCCATTAACTGTGAACCTGGGCAATTCTTCATGGATCTGATCAGGAATTGCTTTGAAGTTAGATTTCCCATTCCACTGGCAGGGATCTCTTTGGGTCTGAGTAAAAAAGAAAACAAAAACACAGGAAAAGGTCCCCCATCAGGATAAATGAAATTCTCCATTTTGATGTAAACTGGATGTTTGGGTGCTGCTGCAATTCTGGGCTTCCTCGTGAAAGGAAATTCCAGCAGCTCTGGAGTGGAGCCCTCTGACCTCACCCAGATATTTTGGTTCGATCTTTTTATCCAATGCTGAAATTTGCCAAAAGCAATTCCCCGGAGAAAAAAGTTCTGCTTTGATGTGTAGGCAGTTTCCAAGAGAGATATGCTCCATTCCCAAACATTCCCCAGCCCTAATCGTGGTTTTCACAGGATGTTTTCGTTGAAGTCCAGCTTTCCAGGCAGCAGATGTGTCACTAACCTGGAGATAACCTGGATGCATGATCCCAGAAAGGCAGGAATGACTCGTGCACAGCACACTTGGAGAGGCTCAGATGCTTGGTTAAAATTCCAGGTACCAGGACAAGGTCCAGGAGAGTCAGGCCTCCTACCAGACTCCAAAAACAGAAGAAAATCCCTGAAAAAATGGGAATGTCAGTTGTTCAGTAGGTTCATTTTGTAATCCATGGGGAATCAGGGGATAATCTCATGAGGAATCTCATCCCTGGGGCCGGTCCAGGAGCTCTTCAGTGCAGCCTCGAGGTGTCTTCTGCTCCTCCTGACAGAGCCACGATGTCTGATTTTAGCAGAAACAGCTCCAGCATTTGCTCACTGACAGCCAGTGCCCTGTTCCTCCTGATGCCTCATTCCTCCTGTTGTGGGGTTCTCTTTGAGTGTGCAGTGAAAATCCAGAGCCTAACAGCCAATTCCCATGGGCATCTCTTCCAGGGATGCCTCATCAGAGGATCTCAGAACATTTCCAACCATCCCTTAATAAACCTGCCTTGGCAAACAGGCAGAGTTGTCCCTTGTCAGTGAAGTCAAGGACATGGACATCAGCTGGTTTGCCAGAGGTTGTAAAAATCTTTGTCCTTGCATGACCCTGTGCTCTGCAGGTGATACCTGGCACAGGTTTTTGGAGCATTGTGCAGGTGCAGTGACTGGCACTCAAATAAAAAACAAACCCTGTGGGGTTTGGTTGGTCTTCCAGCATTTCTGGAAACTCTTCTGCCACCTCATGCTTTGGGGAGAGCATGGTGAGATGATCCCTGTGTCCACCAGAGCTGTAAAAACCACCTGGGAGCTTTTCCTCAGCCTCAGCAGCAAGCAGAGTGTCCCACACAGATGATTCCTGTGGGGAGACAGGGATGAGTTTGTTCTCTGAGTTGACAGTGCCTTGGAGAAGCACAGATTGAGCTGCACTCAGAGTCTGCCTCTTCCTTCCTCCACTCCAGTGTCTGCTCTGCACACAACACCAAGAGATGGACATAAATACCAGGGGATAATTAACATTTCCTTTGTCTTCCAAGTTTGGGAGCTGTAGATGATCCTTTCAAGTTGCTCTGCCTTTCCTGTTCTGGTCATCAATGCCCTGCTGGGCTTGGCACTGTTCCCCTCAATAACTCATCTCAATATTCTTGCTGCTGCTAAAGATTGATGATGTTTTCTCCTTTCCTTTCTCTTTATATTGTCACTTAACTGCTCCAACTCACAGAGCTGTTAATCTTTCACACACATGCTTACGTTAAGCTGCTTAAGAGCACTGCAAACACTTTATCCTCATAAAGACTGAACTGCCCTGATATGAAACTTGTAGCCCCGGAATAGAACAAAATTTACGTACGCAAATAAAAGCTGAAGGTCAGGGACAGACAGAGAGGCTGTAAATATTCCTGGGCCCAGATTTCAGAGGATTTGGAGAGAGGGGTTGGGTTGATTTGCTCCCAGCTGGTTCTGTGCCCTGAGTCAGCAGAAGGTGCAAGGAAATGTCCACAAAGCTCATGGCCCAGAGGGGTCAACTCTAGACCTCTGGGACTCATCCCATCCCAGCCTGGCAGGACCATGCTCTGGGTTAGAGAGGCTCAGGAAAATTCCTGAAGTTTTTTCTCCCTGGGATGAAAATTAAAAATGAAAATGAATATTTAAATGAATATTAAAATTAAAATTAAAATTAAAATCAAATGCAATATTTCCTGATAACAGCTCCAAGGTGAAAGCCCTGGGGTGAGCAGGAGGCTTGACTGAGCCATTGGCTTTGCCCCTTGGTGGGCACCAGACAGAGCCAGGGCTGCACCACAAATCCTCTGCCTGGGCTGCAGCTCCTCCCTGCAGGGCAGGAGGAAAGAGAGAGCCGTGGCCATGGCTGCAGGAGTCAGAGGTGGCTCTGCTGGGAAGTGAAGTTCTGGGTCTGGCCCTCCTTGGCCATTTCTTCTCCTGGGGATTTGGGCAGGAGCAGTACTTTGGTTGCTTTGGTCAGTGACCCAGCACCCCCCAAAATCCTCCCTGCTCAGCCTGTCCTGCACAAGAGGAGGCTCCACGGCCTCTTGGTCAGTCCCCTGGCCCTCCCTGGCTGCTGGGAGCCCTGGCTGCTCCACCCGCACTGGGCTCCACCTCAGAGCTGGCCCTGGGAAGGGTGACTTGCCACAGGAGCCTGAGAACAGCAGGGGCAGGACCAGTAAAACTTTCCAGACCTTTCCCTCAACCTGCTTGGAGCCACCAAGGTTCTGGAAGTGCCAGTGTGGGCCCAGTGAGCCCAGTTTGGGCTCAGTGGGAGAAGGATGCAGGAATTTTCAGGGTGTAAGGGCAGCTCCATCCCAGAGCTGATCACGAAATATTTGCAGAATAAACTCTAAACGGTGTCATAGGAAAGGTTTATGCTGAGATGAGCCCAGCACATTCCCCAGCACAAGGCACATTACTTACTGAAGTGCTTTATTAAAAGTTTCACTTAATTAGCTTAATTACTAGACCTGGTGCGTTTGTTCAGATTTTCTCGTGGTCTTTTAGAATCACAGAGTGGTTGGGGTTGGAAGGGACCTGAGAGATTTATGGAAATCCAGCTCCTCTGCCGTGGGTTCCACTATCCCAGGTTGCTCCTGTCCACCCTGGCCTTGGACACTTCCAGGGATGGGCAACCACAGCTTCTGTGGATTCTGCATCAAAAATGTTCTTCCTGGAGCACAGGTGGCCAGGAGAGGCAGCTGCTTCTAGGCCTATTTCCAATGGCTAAAGTCAAGTCAAGCCATATTTATTCTTTCTCTGTTTTTGAGAGGTGTTTCTCTTTGAGGACAGTTTAGAATCGCCCCTGGCTCGATGCCTGGCAGTGTTGGCTGCAGCTCTGCAGGGTTTGCCCTCTGTTCCCTGTACTGCTCCAGGGAAGCAGCACAAACCCCAGGCAGCCTTTTGATGCCAGGATCAGGGAGAGGCTGGACTCGCCCTTGGAGCAGGATTTAACCCCTTGCAGTGGCTGGGCACAGCTCAGGATGCATTAGGGGCTGCACCCAAAGACAAGCCCTGTTAGAGTGAAAGGCTCTGGGACCTTTCCAGTTGTCAGATTTCCCAGATTTCTTTCATGGAAGGGATTTCTCTGTGCTGGGCTGCTCTGCTGTGGGGAACCACCACATCTGGTCCTTGTCACAATGCCCTAAAGTCCATGATCTCCAGTGCTGCACCCCCTGGGTCACTCTGGGCCTGACTGCGTTGGCTGTCCAGTCCTGCTGGTGTTTATTTCCCAATTCCAGCTGTGCAGAGCTGAAGAGGAAAAGAAGAATAATATGAAGAGCAGCTCTGAGCAGGTCACACATCCCAGTGAAGTATTTGATCCAGGGCACCTTCAGCAGGTCTGGGATGGTGGCATAACCTGACCTGTGCAGGGCTGTGGAGCACAGGATGGACAAATCCAGGGATCCCCTGGTACTTCTCCTTGACCTGCAGCTCCCTGCCAAAACTTGATCCCATTCCTTGGAAAGCCCTGGTGTAAACAGGAATGAGGCCACTGAATCCCTCTTTTCCTATCCCATATTTCCTCTCAGATCTCTCCAGCAGTGATTCCTCTCTCCGCTTTTCCCTTCCTGCTGGGAAAGGGCTGTCAGTGAATCCCGCCTGCCTCGGGAGCCGCAGTGAAAGGGTTAACCTTTCCCAGGGCTTGTGGTGGGGATGCAATTTATAATTGCGTTTTCCAGGAGAGCCATAAACTTGTCTGCTATCAGTTCTCTGGCTGAGGCAGTGGCTCATCAGGAGTTGCATCAGGGATGAGGTATAATTCAACCAATTATAACTGGCAGGTTATGCTGCACTTGTAAAGTGCGGATTTTAGAGCCTGCAATTGCTGATAAACAGGGCTGCAGGCAGAGCAGAGCAAAATCTGCTCGTGGGGAAAGGGGAATTGTACCCTTTAACCCTTTCCTCCCGGGGCATTGAGGTGTTGCTGCCAGGGATGCTCTGCAGGTGTCGTGGGGAGGGTGGGCACCTGTGGAGGGGCTGCTCCGGGGATCAGCCTGGATCCCCCCCCCCTGTGGTGGGGGAGCAGAGGGGTTTGGGGCTGGAGTGCTTGGAAGCACACAGCAGGGGCTGGGAGGTGGGCTGGGAAAATCCATCTGCAAACGAGGAGCCTTCCTGCCCCCGGGTCTGCAGCGCGGGGCTCATCCAGCCCGTGGGTGGGCAGCACAGAGGAGCCCTTGGGGAGATGTGTCCTCTCCTCCTGGTGCCAAAACTTTGTCTTTTCATCCTCCATTTAGATCCAAAACTCAGTGAATTCAGCAGAAATCAGTGTGGTCTCACTGTTGGGTATTTGTCCTTTGGTCTGGGTGCAGTTTCTTTCAGATTACACAGAATTACATCACGGAGATGGGAACAGGCTCTGCAGTGGGACATGGCAAACTTGATCCAAACTTCCAGAAATGCTGGGAGAGAGAGCAAAGCTTGCCTGGCCTGCAGAATAAATCCCTTTCCCTGCTGCTGCAGAGGCTCCAGCCCCACAAAGCCACTGTTTGGCCATTGAAGCTCCTCAGAGCCACCGTGGGAGATGGGAGGAGGTGGAGGAGGACAAGGAGGAGGAGGAGGAGGACAAGGAGGAGGAGGAGGAGGCAGCTGCAGCTCAGCCGGGTACCAAAGGCAGTGAACTGTCACCGTTCAGAGGGTTAAGCCCCTTTGTGATGGAAAGGGTTAAGCAGATCCGCCTCCTGTTACCGTCAGCCCCAACTGCGTGACCCCAATAGCTCTGGGACATCGTTGCCAATGTCCCCCTGCAGCTGGAGGGACATTTGGGACCAGGACCACTAGAGGGCCAGCTGGCATTGCCACAGACCCGGGCAGGCAGCGCCTGCAGCCCTGCCAGCCGCTCCGCGGGTCCCTGCGGCGCTGCCGGGGCTCAGGGGCTCGGGAAGGAGGCAGGAATTCTGGAATTCTGGAATTCTCCAGGCTGCGGAGAGCCAGGAGCATTCCTCTGCACGGTGCTGCAAACGGCTGGAGGTGTTTGTGACTGCTGTGGGCTGCAGGAAATTCGCCTCTATCGTTCATTATGTGGAATAAAACATCACCCACAATGGTTGGGTTTGGTCTGGTGGCCCTGGATGGGGCAGCCGGGACAGCAAATGGGGACCCTGTGTCCCAGCCTGCGTGTGACCTGTGCCCAGTGAGGGGACAGGACAGGACAGGACAGCAGGGAGGGCTCTGCCCGTGCTGGAGCTGCCCTTGGGTGCAAACACCACGAAGCCCAGCCCTGATGATGCTCGTTGAGCTCCCATTTTCTCCAGGCTGCAGGCAGGGATTTACTCTGCAGATTTCCCTCTCGGTGTTTCTGCCCACAAACTGTCTCCAGTCTTCCACCTGCTCCGTTTGCTGCTCTTGGCTCGCTCAGGGAGCAAAGGAAGGGCCCTGTGCTCCTCCCTGCCAGCAGCAGTGCCTGTCCTGGCTGGGGGGTGCTCCTGCTCCCGGGGCACTCCGGGGGAAGGCAGCATCTCCACACAGCTCTGATAAATGCAACAGTGCAGCAGGGATGCCTCTGATACCCCTGGGAGGCATTTCCTCAATTTCTGAGGCTCCCAGTGATGGAAACTCCACATTTCACCCAGTGCTTCCTTATCCATCCTGCCAGAAATGCTTTCCAGGTGCTGCCAGGAATCTCCCCTAAATTCCTTTCCTGCTGCCTGAACCACCCCAGGCACTCAGAGCACACCTTTGTCCTTGCTGTAGCAATCCTTTGCATCCCCTCAGATCGATGCTGTGCCCAAGCTAAACGTGCCACCTCTGCCTATCTTCCTTTGGAGAATGTCACCCCAGGCCTCTGATCATTCTTGTCGCTGTCCTTGGGGTGATGCCCAAGTGCTTCACAGCTTCCTCGAAGAAAGGAAGAGCTCAGAGCCAGTGGGACCAGCAGTGTGACCCCCCTGCTCCACCAGGAAGGGCTAAGAATGCAGATTTTTTATGCCTTGGCCTGAATAAACGTGAGGGAAGCAGAGAGGAATGGCACAAAAGCAGCACCTGTGCAGCCCCCGCTGTCCTCAGCTGCCACAAGGCTGAGAAATGTTATCTGGGAGCTTAGGGAAGAAAGAGCTGGGTGGCTGAATAAATAAAAATAGCATCAAATGCTGCTGTGAGTCCTTTTCAGTTAATAATCCCAAGTATCCAGGATTAGGTATTTCCCACAAAATCTTTGTGTTTTCAGTCATTTTACAGAATGACAATATCACAATCACAACATGACAGTGTTGACAGTGTCCCTTTCTGAAAGGACAATGGCACACACAGCTCAAACATAAGCAGCAATTTTTTGCCAATGAAGTTGCAGTGAATTGATCCATAAACTAAACTAAAAAAAAAAAAAAAAAAGAAAAAAGCAGCGTGGTTTCCCTGAAGAATTTCTAAAATTAAAAATCAAACACTTGGATTCAACAAGAGAGTCCCCGGAGGAAATTCTGAGTGTGGGTTGCCCCAAACCTGCACTGGTGTCTCCTGCCTTCCAAATCTTTGAAACGAGATAATGAAACAGGTAAAATTCAAACTGAAGTTTTCTGGCTCCTTGTTCTTCAAACTCTGCCCCAGGACCAGGCTCTGTTCAGCTCCTCCGCGGTGAACTGGAAAGGTGAGGCAAAGACTGGGGTGAGATGGCAAAGGTGAGGATGAGAGGACACACCTGAGTCCACTGAGAGTCAGGAAGGGAATGTGAAGGCTGAGAGGTTGTGAATTTGAAGGCAGGGTAGAGAACATCAAGGAGAGTGAGTGGTGGGAAATGGAAGAAAGGACAGCAAAGAGTGAGCCAAGCAGAGGGGCCTCAGCTCTGTGGGTCGGGCACTCTGAGGAGCACATCCCCTGGCCACAGCTGCTGGTGTGACAGCCGAGGTGACAATCCACCTGTGGGATGAGGCAGCATCCCAATAATGACAGCCGGGCTGGGACAAGATGTTTTAGGTTGGAGCTCAGGGAAAGGTTCTTCCCCCAGAGGGTGCTGGCACTGCCCAGGCTCCCCAGGGAATGGGCACGGCCCCGAGGCTGCCAGAGCTCCAGGAGCCTTTGGCCAGAGCTCCAGGGATGGACAGGGTGGGGTTGTTGGGGGTCTGGGCAGGGACAGGGGCTGGGCTGGGTGATCCCTGGGGTCCCCTGCAGCCCAGGATATTCTAAGAACAAAGGGGATGTTCCTGCAGAAGGTGTCTGGCACCAGAGGACAGATGATCTCTGAAATCCCTTCAAACTCAGTTTCTCTATGATTCCGTGGCTCTGTGATTCTATTTTGGCAGCTGCCACAGGTACAGCTGAGACCTGAACGTGCACTGCTGTCCCGGGCAAACACTGCTGCTGTTTTCTTACAGCTTTGGTTGTTACTTCTTCCCTCTTTTACTCATTTATTTTAAAATAAAACCTATTGGGTTTTTGAACACCACTGCTTCTCATGCTGGGGAAATTATTGGTGCCCACTGCACATCGACTGTGTTGATTTTAATTTTGAATATAAATGTAGGGGCACAGTTACAAACTGTGCAGAAACAGAAAGTCAGGGCTGGAGATGGGGCTGTGAACTTGGTCATGTTTCGGGTTCATAAGCAGAGACCATAAATGCCGTAAATCCATAAATCCCTTGCACCCAATCTCTAAAGAGCCAGCCCAAGGGGTGCTGCAGTCCTGCCCAGGGCTCTGCCATGCAAACCCCCTGGCTCAGGGCTCTGGGCACACGTGGAGCTCAGCCGAGCTGGCAGGAGTCAGTGTCTGCCTTCGGAGGGTTTGGGGTGGGAGGTGACACCCTGCAGTGCTTCACTGCCTGGCTCTAAGGTCAGCTCAACCCCTCTTGTGCCAGCTGGGGCTCTGCCAAAAAGCCGTGTAGTAAAAGAAGGGCAGTGCTGAGGGGAGAGCAGAGATGAGCTCAGTACTCCCAGCACTAATTACCGGCCTCACTGGCACCTCCCCAGGCCTGCAGCCACATTCTCTCACTTGCTTCTTATCCTGGTGCTGCTGGAGAAAGGGATGGAATCTACCAGGCTCCTGGGAGGGATGTAAGACAACTTCCATGCTGCAATTATCCTGTAATGCAGCAGGAGCTGGGATGTGAGGCCCTTTCCCCATGACCTGATCTCTGCTGCTGAGCACAGGGAGAGCCACCAGCTGCTCCAGCCTGGGCCTGGGCTGAACAGCACCTGAGGGGCTAAAGAACAGCCAATTCCATCTGCCAGCAGCTGGGAGTGATCCTGTTTGCTTGGATTGTTTCATTTCACTGAGACAGCCAGGTCGGAGCCTCGCTGACCCGTTGGAGGGGAAGTCAGAACTTCGTTGTCACCTGCCCCACGCACTTGTAAGTGCACACTGTGACCCCAAACCCGGCCTGCTCCCCCCTGGCAGGGCACCTGTCACAGTCGAGCTAGAGAAAGAGGCAGAAATTCACCCCAACTCGGTTTGTGGCGTAAAGAGAAACTTTATTTGAAACACGCGGTTTTTATATCATACATGGCTGCGGTTAAATCTCATTGGTTTTATGGTAATTTAGCTGACTCCATTGGTAGTTTTAGCATGAACGTAACTCAAGGACATTGTCCCAAAACATGGCTAATGTTCACGTTTCTTTCCTCAGAGACTTATTTGTTATATCTAAATCTCTCTCTCTGGCTGAGCACAGCCACAGGCACCCAGGAGCTGCCAGCTCCCTGCTCTGCTCCTGCAGGAATGGGATTCATTTCCTCCACAAAGGTGGCTGGTGAGTTCATGCTCCTGGTGTGGGACAACCATCACTGACAGAGCCAGGCTCCTCCTTATTCCAGCCAGGCCAGCAGTGTGGATTTCTTGGGAGCAGCACTTTGTCCTGCTCTCATTTAACCACTTTTCACTCCTGAATTTTGGCTCATCCCTCTGCAGCAGGGCTCATTCCAGGTACATCCCGTGCATCCTGGCAGTAGAATCACAGGATCATTAAGGTTGGAGAAGACCTCCAGGAAGTTTGAGTCCAACCTTTGACCACCACCATGCCCTAAGTGCCATTTCCAGCCATTTCTTGGCCACCTCCAGGGATGGTGATCCCACCACTGCCCTGGGCAGTTCCAAGGCCTGACCACCCTTTCAGTGAAGAAATTCCCAATATCCAACCTGAGCCTGCCCTGGCCCAGCCTGAGGCCGTTCCCCCTCCTCCTGTCCCTGTTCCCTGGGAGCAGAGCCCGACCCCCCTGGCTGTCCCCTCCTGGCAGGGAGTTGTGCAGAGCCACAAGGTCCCCCCTGAGCCTCCTTTTCTCCAGGCTGAGCCCCTTTCCAGCTCCCTCAGCCTCTCCTGGGGCTCCAGCCCCTTCCCAGCTCCATTCCCTGCCCTGGACATGTTCCACCTCTTCCAGGTCTGTCCTACTCAGCACTG
The DNA here is from genome assembly GCA_013399835.1 of Leptocoma aspasia. Taxonomy (NCBI): domain Eukaryota; kingdom Metazoa; phylum Chordata; class Aves; order Passeriformes; family Nectariniidae; genus Leptocoma; species Leptocoma aspasia. The sequence goes on along the minus strand of VXAX01005188.1, from coordinate 197,239 downwards.
ACCCCAGGGCTGGAGGAGTCTCATCAGTTCCCAGCACACTGGTCACTGCCCTGGTCCTGCTGCCCGTTATTGCTGGGACAGGCCAGGTGTCATTTGCCTTCTTGGCCACCTGGGCACACATGGGCTCCAGCTGAGCCGCTGTCACCAGCACCCAAATGAGGGTGACAGCCCAAACAGCTCCCTGGAGGATCAGGAGTTTCTTTAAAGCAGAACCCACTGTGACAGCAGAGCCCTGAGCTCCCCTCCCCAGGCAGCACAGAATTGTCACACTTCTAAAAAAGATGGATTTGCTCAGTCAAGGCTTTGGCTTTAGACAATTGGTTCAACCAATTCCTTAAGCAGGAAAAGAGGAGCCTTCCCAGGACGGTCTCCCAGCACAGCACAGTGTTTGTGGACCCAGCACACACAATAAAAGAATAAATAAATGTGAACTGAATTTTCACATTTTGGAAAAGACCGCAAAATCGTTCAGGGGAACAAGGAAGAATACATTTTAACCACCAGCCCTGAGGATTTGGTTCTGACTAAGGTTTGTGGCACCCTGCTAGGGGTCAAGGACCTTTGCACACGCCCAGGGGCAGGAATCCCCCTGAGGTGAGGTGAGGAGAGTCCCACTGACACATCATGGGGTGTCACAGCTTCTCTGTTCACAGCTGGGACATCCTGCCCTGAGCAGCCAGGCTGGGACCCAGCCTTGGGGTCAGGCTGGACCAGGGCACTTCTGCTTGTAGGGCTGCTCTGGCCAGGGCAGTGGGAACTTGGGTGGGTCAGGCTGGGATCAGTGTGCAATGGGATCACAGAGCACAGTGGGATCATGAGCAGTGGGATCAGTGAGCAGTGGGATCAGTGTGCAGTGGGATCAGTGATCAATGGGATCATGAGCAGTGGGATCAGTGAGCAGTGGGATCACAGAGCACAGTGGGATCAGTGTGCAGTGGGATTAGTGTGCAATGGGATCACGAGCAATGGGATCAGGGTGTGCAATGGGATCAGTGATCAGTGGGATCACAGAGCACAGTAGGATCATGAGCAGTGAGATCAGTGTGCAGTGGGATCAGTTATCAATGGGATCAGTGATCAATGGGATCACAAGCAGTGGGATCAGTGTGCAATGGGATCACGAGCAGTGGGATCAGTGTGCAGTGGGATCAGTGATCAATGGGATCAGTGATCAATGGGATCACGAGCAGTGGGATCAATGATCAATGGGATCACGAGCAGTGGGATCACAGGGTTGGAGTCACGGCGGTCCCGGAGCCGGCACCACTAGAGGGAAGCACGAAGCCGCTCTCGCTGCCGGCTCCGGAGGATGGAGAAGGATCCAGAGGACAAAAGGAAGGAGCTGTGGGGACAGGGACAGCCGAGTCCCCTCCTGCTCACACCTCCCGCGGGCCCCGGGCCGGTCCGGCTGAGCCGGGGGCGTACAATGAAACGGGCTCTTTCTGAACAGCCCAGTCCTGGTTCCCAGAAGGTCACAGGGTGTCCTGACATCCCTGGGCAGCCTGGCAGCGAGGCTGGCTCTGCTTTAGCGGGAATCAAACACGTGGGAAAAGTGGGGGAACCTCCTGGGGGATCCTCCTGGAGGAATTCCCGGCTGAGGGGCTCCTGGGAGGCAAGGAGGGCGAGCTGTGAACTTGGCTGAGCCTGGAAGGGGCAGTTTGGTGTCTGAGGATGGAGAAGAGCCAAGAACCAACTCCCCTGTCCCATCCTCGATCTTTGCCCAAGCTGGAGCCAAGGTCCTGGCAAGGTCAGCTCCGTGGGGACACAGAGAGCTCGAGGGACATCTGCTCTCACACCCTGAGGCCCCAGGCAGGGTTTGGTGCATATTTGGAAGCACAGAAAAGCTTTCCATCCCTGTCCCCAGGGATGTGACCTGTCATCTTTGGTCCAGTGGCCACCCAGGCTCCCCCTCAGCTGCACTGGACACCCTCCAGGGTGGAGCTGGGCTGGCAGGTCCCTTTTCCAACCTGGCTCTGTATTTTCAGGAGGGAAGATGCTCCCCTGAAACCCCTGAAGGTGCTGTGAGTTAACCTCCAGCAACTCCCTGACCTCTGTTTGTTCCTAAAGCACCCAGAGTCCCCCACGCCCCTGTCCCATCCCTCAGACTCAGATCACAACAAGAGGGAAGATTTGATGAACAAGGATCCCAAAACAGCCCCAAAATGACCCCTAATCCTGGGTGATTTCTAGGAAGGACTCAGCTCAGGCAGCCACACCTGGCTGAGGCAGGGATGAATGACTTGGCCAGGCTGTCACACTGCTGGGGGGACTCCAGGCACCTCCGTGATGGCAGCAAGGCTCCCCCAGCCCCCCCAAGGCCATTTTGGCATTCAGGCCAGTGGAAAAAAATCGAGGCTGTAGGAAAACACAGAGGAATTAAGGTGGATTGAGTCCTTCCACCTGGAGGTGGGAGATGGGGGATGAGCCCCTTTTGGTCAGTCCCTGGGTGTTTGTGTGGTTTCAAAGGTGGTTTGCACCTCTCCTGCAAAAAGCTGAAACTGCAAGATTTGGTATCTTTTTCCTCTTTTCTTGCTGCTTTGTTCTTGGAGGAGGCACCTTCACCATCTTCCCCACACCAGGAGAGTGTGGGGGCAGGTTTCCCATCGGGGAGGGCTGTCCTGGACACCTCTGGGGGAGTTTTTTGCTCTGTGTGGGGCAGAGGAAGGTGTGGGGAGTGTGAAAGCCCCACAGGAGTTGAGACATCGGTGGGGGTGGGGCTCGGGGCTGGGCTTTGGGACACCCCTCACCTGTGCCAGCAGGTGGGAGCCCAGGGACACTGAGGACAGGACAAGTCCTGGCTGAGGGGGACAGGACCCTGGGGCAGTGAGGGATGTCCAGCTCCACTGGGCCACATCCAGGGACTCCGTTCAGGGGCAGAGGGACATCCTGGGGACACACTTGGCTCCAGGAGGGCTCCTCTTCATGGGATTCCACCACACAGCCTGGGAATGAGAACACTTTGCTGGGGCCTGCAGCTGACAAACCCTCAGCATCAAACACCCAGAAATAAGATTTCACAAACAAATTACTGAAAATGGGCTGAAGGTCCACAGCCCCAGCCTGACCCACCCCCAAACCTTCAATATAAAGGCAGAAATGTGTGTTTTGGACTGGTTCTGCTTCTGTCCCTGCTCCCAACCACCCCATGACACAGATTGTCCTCTAAAGGGGTTTCTGGAGGTCCAAATACCATCCTGGCATTGGCATAGACAGGAAAAAGACCTGAGAACTGAACACCTGAACAGTTCCAGACTGGAGCAGAGAGGTCAAGAACAAAGCCCTTCTTCTGGCAGCTCCTTCTTGGAGCTGTGAGAACCCCCTAAGTGAGGCCTTTGCTGGGAATGGCCTTATCAAGGTGCCTGGAGAAAGCAATTCCCCTTCCCTTATTGCAAAATCGTGTGGCAAAGGGGGTGACACTTCACTGCCCTGACCCACAAGAGTTTGGGGAAGAGGTGGCAGGGACAGAGACACATCAGGGCCTCTTCCTTTGGGCATCACAGGGTGCCCAGCTGCAGCTCTCCATGTGTTAATTCTTCCCTTGCTTCCAGCCCTCAGACATTCCATTTATTTCTGGAAAACTCTGCTAGGAGGATATTTCAGATCCTGTTTGAACCAGAGCCCATGAACTGTTCTCTCTCCACTTGCTGGCTGGAAAAACGGGGGTCTGAGCCCACGTGTCTGCATCTGTTCCTGGGAATGCCTGGAGGCACCGCGTGTTAATCTGCTCGCTGCAGCCTCAGCCGGCGCCGCTGAGCCTCACTAAATCACAGGGATGACAACAGCTCCATCTGCAAGGGAGCAGGGACAGCTCTGAGCACTCACTGAGCAATGCAGGGAACACCTCACACCGGGAGGTGCTGGCAGCCAGGGCTCAGGGATCATGGAATCTNCAGTGCAGGGGGAGAATGACCTCCCTGCTCCTGCTGGCCACACCATTCCTGGTACAGGCCAAGATCACCCAGCCCAGCCCCTGGCCCTGCCCAGACCCCCAACAACCCCACCCTGTCCATCCCTGGAGCTCTGGCCAAAGGCTCCTGGAGCTCTGGCAGCCTCGGGGCCGTGCCCATTCCCTGGGGAGCCTGGGCAGTGCCAGCACCCTCTGGGGGAAGAACCTTTCCCTGAGCTCCAGCCTGAGCCTGCTCTGGCCATCCGTGTCAGGGGACGGCCCCAGGGGCTGCCAGCACAGCCAGGTGGTGACGGGGACACACCTGGGCTCTGCCCATGGCTCCTCTGAGTCTGCAAACCCCGAGCCTGCTCTGCTCCAGGGATGTTTTACTGCTCTTTGTCCCATGTGCTGCTCTCCTGGACCTGCCAGAGGAGGCCACACCAGCATTGATCCACACTGTTCATCTGAGGAACCACAACAGGATCCTGGAGGAAACTGCACTCAGCTCCTCTGCCCAGCATCCTGCCTTTAGCTGAGGCTTCCACTGAGCAAGAGCTGCTGTGCTCAGCACTCAGCAAAACTGCTTTCCTGGCTGTGGTCTCTTTATAGAACCATAAAATGGTTTGGGTTAGAAGGACCTTAAAACTCATCCAGTGCCACCCCTGCCATGGCAGGGACACCTCCCACCATCCCAGGCTGCTCCAACCCCATCCAGCCTGGCCTTGGACACTCCCAGGGGTCCAGGGGCAGCCACAGCTGCTCTGGGAACCTGTGCCAGGGCCTCTCCACCCTCCCAGGGAAGGATTTCTTCCCCATATAAAACCTAACCCTGCCCTCCAGCAGTCTGAAGCCATTCCTTGTCCTGTCACTCCAGTTCCTGACTGCAGCCCACCTGGGGACATGGGATGGACACAGAGTGTCCTGGCTTGCTGCAGAGGTGCCTTCCCCACAGGATACTCACACCAAGCAGGAATGCTTTGGTGGGCACATCCCTCACCTGCCCCTGTGCAGGGAAGGGACAGTTGTGGCCCAGGGCAGCAGCTCTGCCCTGTCCCCTCTGAGCTGCAGGGCACGTCCCATGCTGACCCTTCCAGCCCCCACGGCAGGGACACGCTCAGCCCTGGAGGGACAGGGGATCTGAAACAGCAGAAATCCAACATAATGAGGCTTTTCAAACCAAAGAGGGTCAGGAGTGCTCGTTGTGGCTAATTGGACATGCCCTGGGATCAGGGAGATGGGGATGAGATGAAGGCTCTGGGTCAGGTGTGCATGTGCTCCCTGTGACCCTGCAGGACAGCAGGGCCAGGAGAGGGTGACATCCAGGCTGCACTGCAGGGGAATGAGATTCTCAGAGCCTGAAACGCTCTCCCAAAGGAAGCAAAGCTGTTAGAAAAATCCCAGGTGTGGTTTTTTCCTCACCTTAACCCAACTGCTGAGGAAACTGGGACGTTTAAAGGATGGAGTGGGAGGAAGAAGAACAGAGAGTTACTGAGTTGTCAGCTCTGCCTCTGGCTCTTGATGCCACCCTGGGCACGAATCCTGCCAGCTCTGGGCCACAGTGGGGTGGAGACGAGCCTGTAAACCTTCCCTGCCCCCAGAACAGGGAATCAATTCATGAGCCTCTGGAGAGCTTTGAACCTGCAGGCAGGAGGCTGTGAGAAAGGGAGATGCTGCAACTCCTGGGCTCTGAAATCCAGAGTCATGTTCCTTTTCATTTCTTCCACAGCCAGCCAGGCTTTGAGGGGCTGGAGCATCAGAGAAGAGCCTGAACTGCACAGACCAGCAGCTCCGTGTCTGCAGCAGGGATTCCTCTCCAAGTCAGGGACTGGAGTTTGGCTTGGAAGGGCTGGGAATGGTGGGAGCTGCTGTGCCAGCAGGGTGGGTGCAGTCTGATCAGCCCCACGTGTGGCAGCTCCCACTGCCACCTCCAGAAACCCAAGGTGCTGCTGGGGCTGCCTGTCCACCCTGCTCAGTGGGTCAAAACAAGATTAGAGGGTCCTGTATCTTCCTCCAAAATATCCATTGTCCACCCTGCCCAGTGGGGTGTAAACAGCATTAGAGGGTCCCAAAGCTCCCCTCAGAATATCCATCACCCACCCTGCTCTGTGAGTGAAAAACAGGATTAGAGAGTCCTGTGTATTACCCCAAAATATCCATTGTCCACCCTGCTCAGTGGGTGAAAAACAGGATTAGAGGGTCCCATATCTTCCCCCCAAAATATCCATTGTCCACCATGCTTAGTGGGGTGAAAACAGCATTAGAGGAAGCATTAGAGGGTCCCAAAGCTTCCTCCAGAATATCCGTCATCCACCCTGCTCCGTGAGTCCTGTGTATCACCCCAAAATATCCATTGTCCACCCTGCTTAGTGGGTGAAAACCAGAGCTGGAGCCCCCCCAGAATATCCATCATTGTCCAGCCACCCCTCCTGCACCTCCCAGGTCTCCTGGGGACCCCTCAGCAATTGCTGCAGGTTCACAGCGTTCCCAGGTGCTGCAGCCACAGGAATGGCTGGAGGAATGCAGGAATGCCTGGCTCTGACAAATTAAATCCTTAAGGAATGGATTTGCCTCACACCCTCAGGACCAGGTCTGCAACAGCCCTTCCAAGCCTCTGGCTGAGCAAATTCTGCCCCAGCAGCCAGCCCAGGGTTACTCCCCCAGCCCAGGATACTTCCACCAGCTCAGACACTTCCTCCAGCTCAGGGTTATTCCACTAGCCCAGGATTGCTCCATGAGTACAGGGTTATCCCTCCAGCCCAGGGTGACTCCTCCAGCCCAGGGTGACTCCTCCAGCCCAGGGTGACTCCACCAGCTCAGATAGTTCCTCCAGCCCAGGGTGACTCCTCCAGCCTAGGGTGACTCCACCAGCTCAGATAGTTCCTCCAGCCCAGGGTTAGTCCTCCAGCCCAGGGTGACTCCTCCAGCCCAGGGTTATCCCTCCAGCCCAGGGTTACTTCTCCAGCCCAGGGTTATCTCCCCAGCCCAGGGTTATCCCCCCAGCCCAGGGTTATCCCTCCAGCCACAGGAGCTGTTGCTGGTGATGCTTCCCCAGCAGGTCTCTCCCCTGGCATCCAGGCTGGTCCTGCTCAGGCAGCTCCAAGAGATGCTTTGCTGGTCTCTGAGCATGGGGAAGCTCAAGCAGGAGGAATGGGGCTGGGCTGGGCAAGCCCTGGGCCGTGCAAACCCTTTGGAATTGGCTCATCAATGATTCACACAGCTCAAAAGCACCACGGGCTGCCTGCAGCTCACCCTCGCTCACCTCTGCTCTCTCTCAGAACGTGCTCAGCCGGCAGTTCCAGAGCAGAGAGGATTTCAGGAGATGTCTGAGGCAGACCTTGAGGCCCAGAGCACACCTGGGGGCTGGGAGGGCTGTGGTGGGAGCCACAGCTCAGCTTGTTGGCAGATCTGCCCTGTGGAGTTATGTCCCCTTTGCCAGCAAAGGCTCTGCTCCTGGCCAGAGGGCTGGGAAAAGGTCGGGAGCTTCCCTGGAGACATCTGCCCTGCTTTGGGATCATGAGGAACAGGGGCCTGAGGCCAGGCACAGATCTGACCCCTCCTGCGGGGTGTTCTCCCTGGAGGGGAGCTCTCACAAAGCCCTGGAGGATGGGCTGTGCCACGAGCACTCCTGCAGCTCCTGTCCCGGGCAGGCTCAGTGCCCGCGGGGCTGCAGGGTGGTGGAGCCACATGGACCTGTCCCCTTGTGTCCCCTGGCTGTGTCCCTTGGCTGGCCTGGCTGAAGCCCGTGTCCCACCTTGTTACACTAACACGCAACACGAGTTGCAGAGACAGAGCAGAGCTACACTGAGAGAAGGTAAGGAAGAAGCAAGTTTTATTTTGGTTTTCGTATTATATAGAGTTTTGGGAGCGACTGTTGATTGGAAGGTGAAGCTACCACCACCTCTCCAACCACACTGGTCACTGACAAAGTCCATCAAACCTTTCTCCTCCCAGGAGAAAGAATGAAAAACAAAAAGACAGTTAGAAAAACATGTGCATGTTTACAAAAGACAGTGTGAGAAGCTCCATCACAAGAAAGAAAACATCAGAAGGCTGAAAAATGAAAGTGACACCACCTGGGCTGTGGGAATGGACAGGTTTGGCTTCTCCTGCCCCAGAACTGGCACAGCATGGTGACAGAGCCAAGGAGGGTGCTGTCATTTCTGTCCTTGCCGTGTCACACACACACCCTGCCTTGCTGTGCACTGCCCAGATGTGCCCAGCTGTGCCTCCTGTGCCCAGCTGTGTCTGTGTCCAGCACCAGCACACACAGGGGGGATCCCTGTGAGCTCAAAAATGGGGGTGGAGGATGGAGGAGCCCAAAGGGTCTGTTCTGGCACAAGGGCTGTGCATGGGCACCCCTGAAGGGCTGTGTGTCCCCAGCAGAGGGGCTGGAGGCACTGAGGGGTGTGGGGGCAAGGACCTGGAATGCCACAGGGATCAGTGCCCTTCTTGAGTTTGCAGCAGGCTTTTCCCTTCCAGCTCCCTGGAGGTCAGGCTCCCCTGGGTGCAAGCAGACGAGGAGCCAGCAGAGGCAGAGGCTGCGAGATTCGCTGAGGAGTGTTAGTCCTGGCACCCAAGAGCCAGCTGTGGGCACACTGGGATGATCCTGAGCACACTGGGAGGCTCCTGGGTGCACTGGAAGGCTTGTAGGGACACTGGAAGGCTCTTGGGCACACTGGGAGGCTTGTGGGGACACTGGAAGGCTCATGGGCACACTGGGAGGCTCCTGGGCCCGTTGGGAGGCTCCTGGGCCCATTGGGAGGCTCCCGGGCACTCTGTGAAGCTCCTGGGCACCCTGGGAAGCTCCTGGGCACACTGGGATGATCCTGGCCACACTGGGAGGCTCAGCCACAGCAGCCCTGCCCCGAGGGACCGTCGATCTCCCAGCCCCCACCCCTGCTCGGTCAGCCCCCGTATGACAGAAGGGCTCTGGCTGCAAAGCCCGTGGGTGAGACACAGCAAGAGTTTATTTGTGGCTGTGCTGAGGACAGTGAGGTGGTGAGCACTGTGACACCAGCAGAGCCCTGTCACCAGGGATAGCCAGGGCACCCCCCTTGGCTGGTGCTCCCACCCCGCTCCAGGTGCTGGTGGGTGTCACAGCTGGAGCTGCTGCCAGCAGGGCTCTGCCCTTCCCCTCTCCCATGTCCTGGCCCCAAGGAACTGTCACAGGCCATCCCTGGGACACTCAGCCTCTTGGAGGAGAGGATGGAGGTGGGAAGGGCATTTCAGCCAGACAGGGCTGCACAGTGGTGCCTTGTGAAGGCTGACCCAGAACAGAGGCTGGGCAGAGTTACAGAATAAAGCAGGGATTTATTAAAAGGATTTCCTCAATGGATCCACCTTGGGCAGCACAAGAGCCCAGCCAGGGCTGCACCCAAGATGAACCAAAATGGTCCCAAAATGGACACCGGGCACGGGCTCTGGCACTTTTATCAGTTCTGCTCCATTTGCACATTGGAGTTCATTGTCCAATTCCAGCTTTAGGGTATCAAGTCCCATCCTTCTTGTTTTTCTCTCTTCAGCCCACGTTGTTTGTGCTCTTGGGCCTGAGATTTGGATCATTTGTCCTTGGTCCCCAGCTAGAGAAGGAATTGTTTTGTCTCCCTGCTCTGTGAGGAGAGCTCACCATCCCCTGACATGAAGCTCAGACCCACACACTAAAGCAGCCCAGAATCTGAAAAATACAAAAGCTAAACCCTGAGCCAGGGGCGATGGGACAGAGCTGTAGGGCACAGGGGTGGCAGTGCTGGCAGCTGGGCAGGGCTGCCTGCTCCCTGTGCCCTCCAGGACACCGCTGCCCAGGTCACTGTCACCGCAGGGGTGGCAGCATCCCGCTGCAGAGCTGCAGAGCTCTGGGAGGCTCCGACCTGGGCTGGCTGCTCATTTGTAACAGGCTCCATGTTCCCGCTGTGGTCTCCGTCTACAAGCACTCAGCTGCCTTGTCATCAGCCAATTCGATCCATCAGCTTCTTGACAGGCTCGGAGAATAAAAATAACCACCCATTTCTAAGTGCCTATTATGGCACTTTGAAAAATGCCTCCGCAGGCGAGCCTGAATTATTCCCAAAGTACTCATTTTTTAAAAACGTTATTTTAATGTAATAAATTATTTGTACTGAAGAGTAAAAGATTATCCGTGTACCCTGATAGCTCTGCACAGCGAGGGGCACGGGCTGGGCTCCCGTGGGGATGGAGCTGGGGGCTGAGGGGAGCTGCCCCTGGTGGTCCCTGAGCCGTGGGGAAACAGCAGAGCAGACCTGTGGAGCTGCTGAGAAAAGGGAGCCCAGGGGATCCCAGCACAGCACAGCATGCTCTGGGGGTGAGGGACAGCCCAGCTCCATCCAGAACCTGCCCAGCTCCCTCCAAAACCTTCACAGCTCCATCCAGAGCCTTCACAGCTCCAGAGCCTGCCCAGCTCCATCCAGAACCTTCACAGCTCCATCCAGAACCTGCCCAGCTCCATCCAGAACCTTCACAGCTCCATCCAGAACCTTCACAGCTCCATCCAGAACTTTCACAGCTCCATCCAGAACCTTCACAGTTCCAGAACCTGCCCAGCTCCATCCAGAACCTTCACAGCTCCAGAACCTTCACAGCTCCATCCAGAACCTGCCAATCCATCCAGAACCTGCC